>JBAFWW010066335.1:0-14866 GCA_036873685.1 Agapornis canus | reverse complement strand
GTTGGAACTAGATGATCTTAATGTCCCTTCCAACCCTAACTATTCTATGATTCTAAGAAAAAGAGAGAAGGTGAAAATAACAACAAAGAAATCCTTCTTTCATAAGAAAGGAACTTAAAAATCAGCATCTTAACTATACCCATACCACAGCCATACCAGTCTCCTTTTACAGCATAAGAAGTACCTAATCCAAGATCTTCCTGGCTGATTGCATCTAAGTGTTCACCATCTGCTGAAGAACACATGCAGTGCTTATCTGTGGAATAACTGTGGTTGTGACTAATATTTAGAAAGTTTTTTTTCCTGTATAGTCTAGGTCACAGCAACAACATGCTGAGTATGTGCAGAAGTCTTAATGGGCCCAGTGAATTTACCTCACTCAGGTGCCACTGCTGCCACCTAGTCAATCCAGCCTCCAGACTCTTGAGCTGGAAGAAGCAGTGGTCACGTATCACTTGGAAATAACTTGCATTATTAGTCTAAAAAGAAGCCTGATGAAGTCTAAATAGAATGCCTCTCAACACTGCTTTGTAGGAATTATAGTTGTGTCCTAACCTTTCCGTAAATATTTGCTCACTAGCTTTGCAAGTCTTCAAAGAATGTACCAATGATCATAATCGGTAACATATAAAAAAGATAAGCAATCTCAGGGAGCCAATTTATTTTAAAAGCTTACATCCTATTGTAGCCCAATATCAGACAGTTATTGTCAATGGATTTGTTCTTTCCTTAAGCGTGGCAGAGAAGGACACCTGATGGAACCATTACTTAGATTCAGGTTCAAGGCTGTTCTCAGAATTTTTTGGCACAGACTTCAGCTCACTGCTTCAACACATCTCTCACAACAAAATGGATAGATCAGTCATAATTCACAGCCCAATGCGTCCAACAGTACTATTACTTTTTTTGAAAATGTAAAGCGGTTATGTGTCTGTGCAAGCTATGACTTTTTTATTTCAGGGCATTACCAAGGTCCCTATAAATCTATATATATAGAAAATTGTAGACATTCTGATTGGCAGACAGCAGCTTATAGAACATGTACTTCTGCAGCTGTCCCAGATTTTTGGCCATTGTTGTTTTCTACTGCTGTCTCTGGCTGCCCATGTAAGTGTCCTTCTGTAGAGTAAATATGCCTATATTGTTTGTATCAAAGCTATTTGGAATATTCAGTTACCTTTCAAGCACTAAACTTTCTGGATCTGTAAGAGTTCCTGCTGGAGGAGTGGCCATGTTGTTCTGGAAGTACCTTACAACCAGTATTGATACTTTTGCTATAGCTACTGACTGTCATTGTCGAACTTATGCTTCTAAATCAGATAGATTTCTTCCTCACTTTTAGAATTGTCTATTAATTTTGGGCATGGGCCTCTGCACTGGTGCTCTAATGAATGAACTCTCAACATATTCCTTCTTTGCTCCTCTAACACTCTTGGGCTTGATCATCTCTTAATAACCCTCCATCCATTACACTAACCAAAAAAAGCTTAAAAGCTAAAAGATTTAAAAAAAAAAAAAAAAACAAAAAAAAAACCTGGGTCAGTTTATCACCAGAGTTTTGTAGTTCCAAAACTTTTGGAGTCATTGCTGAAATTTTCTAAGAGGCTACAACACAAACACGTTGACATTCATTTACTCCTTCATCTAAAGGACTTGCAGAGAGTGGCCTCATGAATCATAATTTGGGAACAACTGGTTTAACTGCACCTATCAATGAATGTCTCCTTGAATAAGGAGGCCACAATGGTCTTTAACTGCACTGAATGCAGTTAAGCAACGCTATACAACTCTTACCAACCAAGACTTGAATTTAGCCTGTGGCATTATCCTAAAATAATTTACTTAAGTTAGCTAAACCAAATCCACACAAACACAAAGCCAGTTTGGATCTGGAAATACTTATCTCAAGTGCCTTGTCACAAGAACAGGATTGTACTGTTCTCACAATCAACTTTGAACCACATGGACCAATTCTGGATCCAAAAAACCTTGTAGGATACAAGGTGACACATTGCAGAACTTGTTTAAGTAGTTTCTGTGACATGCTTTCTAGTCAATGCCTTAGGATCCCTATTTTCAAGGATTTTGAATTATTTGTAATATCACAGTATGTCATTACTATAGATAGCACAGAACTAACTCTGCTCATACTTGGCTTTGTTTTTGAAGGCCACCTGAATACTGGACTGCTGGATTTTCTTCTGTTTGGCAGCTTAATTGCCGCTGTGGATCCTGTAGCTGTTCTGGCAGTGTTTGAAGAAGTCCATGTCAATGAAGTTCTATTCATCATTGTTTTTGGAGAATCACTTCTGAATGACGCTGTAACTGTGGTAAATGAATTGTATATCCCAAAGTCATCTGAATTCTAGAGTTTCTTCTGAAGTTCATTTTCACCTTAAATGAAACACTGTATCACCTGTGTGTATCTACTCGTGGGCTAGTGGACACTAGCTGATGGTTTTCTTTGTCTTGCTTACAAACACTGTATTGCAAAGATTAAATGTTTGAGCACAAAAGCTAGTTGAAGCCCATAGGTCATATAAAAAATACATAGTCCTGGGTTGGAAGAGCATGAAAAACATTTAAAGTGAACTTTCAGGTGTTCATGTTTCATTTGGCTTTCATGACATCCTGAAATTAGTTCCGGGGATTTTAAGCCTTTCTTTGATGTTGATTTTAATGCACATAATCTTTTCTGTGTATTTCCATTATGTTCATAATTTATTTGCATACCTCAGACAAAGAGAATACTCTCCAAAGTGCTTATGATTGTTTCCACTCTTACTTCAATCAGATGTTTATCAAAACGATATATAACAACCAATTCCAGAGAAATGGGACATTTTAGAAAGTTTCTGATTAAGAGAATTATTATATCTTTTTTTTTTTTTTTGTAAAGGTGATTGATTAAATCTGCTAAATAACTGGATTTTAGAATGAGAAATGCTTTAGAAAACCCTTCTAGATCTAACAATGCTTCTTATAGACAGAAATAATATTGAACTAAGAAATGGGAAGCTGTGGGGGTTTAAAATTTGTTTCTTCTTGTATCACTGCTTTTTTTCTGGTTTTGAAAAATTAAAAAAAATCTGCAAAATCTTTGTTCTCCACCCAGAATTTCCCTCTGTCACGTCATTTCAGAATTCAAAATAATGGAACCCGTAATGACATTATTGAAATACAGTTAATTCAGGAGTAAATATTAAGTTAGTCTACTTTTCTTTTCAGGTGCTGTACAATGTGTTCAAATCTTTTGTTACAATAGGTCCAGAGAATGTGACAGGGACTGAATGTGTCAAAGGCATAGGTGCGTAGAATTGAATTCTGTATCAAATCATTGATGCACATATGCAGACTTTTAAACAAAATGTTACTATTGTACTACCAGTAAATGTTATTTTTCAGCCCTTTCCCTTGTCACTCATATTCCCACATTCCTGTGGCATAGATTAATGCTCTAAGGAAATAAATGAGTATTTCTGTATACTTGGGAAACTTAATCAGATATTTTTTTTCTGAGGAGACTCAACAGATGTGGAGTTCACTTGTGAAGAACACCAAATTTAATGGCTGTACATGTTTTCTTTCTGTTTGGTAATAAGTTCTTAGTTTCAACCTATGCTCTCATTGCATGCCAGGAGAATAGAGATTGCATTTGGGTGTTCTCACTTCTTATCACTAATTGCCATCAAGTAATGCTTGCCAGTGACTATAAAATATTTGCTCAATATTTCTCATTCCAAGCACAACAAGATATTACGTTATCTTATGAATCAATGTTTTATCAATGACCGTGGCATATTCTACAACATGCTTTTGGAAAAGCATTTGTTTACAGAACATTGGGAAAAAAATGTTCAAAGGAATGTAGTGAGTTTTGGATAAGCCTAAAATGGTAAGGCTTGACAGAAAGTAACCTTGTTTTTATTACAGAATCTTCATTCGCATACAAAGTGCTATAAGGCAGTTCCTTTTAGAAATAATTGGTGTGTCCTCCAAAATTTTCTCTGATGTGCTAGCCATAAAATAGAACTAGTTCAAATTGTTATATTTCTACTATTTAACCTGTGTTTGGTTTTGGTTTTCAGTGTCATTCTTTGTTGTGAGCCTGGGTGGGACACTGGTTGGCATTTTCTTTGCATTCCTGCTCTCACTGGTCAGTCGTTTCACTAAGCATGTGAGGATCATTGAACCTGGATTTGTGTTTATCATTTCCTACCTGTCCTACCTCACGGCAGAGATGCTTTCTCTTTCTGCTATCCTCGCGTAAGTATCTTTTAATTACTGCTTGTGAAGGGGTTGGGAAGACAGAATAATTTTTAAAAGCACTGAAAAGGAAGACCTAAATTATATAGGACAGCTATTGAATATGACACTCATGAATATTATGCTGAATGCTACTATCTTCACATTGCAGTAGATTGTAGTTTGTAAATACTGTCATTTAGGATGGAAAAGGAATGCAAGTTTTCCAGTATCTGCTGTGCAACATGAGAGCTTCCTTCGCAAAATACAGAATAGACTCTTTCCTCTTTGAGATTAACAATACTTCAATAAATACAAGTTTTCCATCTGGATTGACATCTTTCCCTTTAATTTGTAATTAAAATCATATTTTTCTAAAGCATTATGTGAATGTCCATTATTTGCTGCTCTCACTGTCTTGACTGGCCTGTTAAGGTTTGCTTAAATCTTGCCTGGTTTAACTTGAGTACCTCTGTGGACTTTCATCTTTTAGAATCCATTGATTCCTGGCACCTTTCTCCTCAGTTTTGCTTGTCATATTTGTAGATGCTACAGTAAGTATACTCAAGATCAGAAAGTCCTGCTGTAAAAGCAGATCATTAGTTTAAAATAATGTCTAATGTAAACAAGGTTTGAAATTTTTCATGTGAAACTGTGGTACTCTGAAAAGAATTAAGGTCTGTTATGATGTAATGAAATGCTGTCTTCAGACCTCTTGGGGTCACCTCAGAGCGATTGTTCAAGATACATATATTACCTAGAATAGTCTCACCAGTAGCTCCTTAGGAATTAATGGTAGCGTTTTATCACTATGGGGCAGGCAGATACAAATACTATTGAACGTTACAACAAATATTTTCTGAACATTTGTGGTTTTTTTTCTTCCCCTTAGGATAACCTTCTGTGGCATCTGCTGTCAGAAATATGTCAAGGCCAACATATCTGAACAGTCTTCTACAACTGTAAGATATACCATGAAAATGATGGCCAGTGGAGCAGAAACTATTATCTTCATGTTCCTGGGAATTTCAGCTGTAAATCCAGATATCTGGACTTGGAATACAGCTTTTATTCTGTTGACTCTGGTCTTCATCTCAGTATATCGAGTTATTGGTAAGGGGGTGATCTTCTTTCTGTCCTTGCATTGAGTTGTTGATGCAATCACATATTTTTTTGTCAAGAAAATAAAAAAAAAAAAAAAAAAAAAGGTTGTTCTAGACTTGTTCCTTTTAAAGTATTTCATTTATTGTGGTTGAATTTATGTTTGGTTTTTGGGTCAGGAGGATAGATCTCTACAGTAAGCTTCATCATATGTTGAAAATACACTGGAATTTCACTTTTGATGATGCATGAGGATATGACTAGACCAGCAGTTAACATCAATCAAGCTGTGGCTGACCATTGTTGACCCAGCACATTGTCTTGGCAAAATCTTGCAATGAAATGGACTTTGTTTTTTATTAGGCAGCTTAACAAAGTATGTGAGTCTGTATGAGAAAGCCATCTCTTTCCTCCAGCTCTTTCAGTTCGGTAATAAAGAGATTTGTTTTAAGGTAATTTTAGGGTTAACTTCAGGTTTGATATACACAGTGATATCAGGTCATACATAATTACACCACAGATTCTTTGACTTTAGAAATAATTAAGAAACAAGGAGCTGTCTTCCTTGTGTATTCTGGGAGCTCTGGGAGACATGAATTCTAGAGCTTTAGGTCTTCTACAGCAGGCATCATCTCATCTGTAGGCCTGAAGACAGTGTTACCATAACTTACACAACCTTCCATATTACAATATCATCAACGTCATTTTTAGTGATTTGTAAAGAATGCTACACTGACTCCATAAATAAACACCGTTTCGACTCTGTTTTCCTTCTGTTAAAAGATGCTGTGCATATCAGTGACTATGGTGCTAGAAATTCTATTCTTTCTCAACTGTGAATTTCAAAGGTTAACATGTAACAGAATTTCACATGTACTGCCTATGCCAGATGGCAGCACTCTCAGTGCTGTTGGCCCACAGAATAAGCTTCATCTAACTCTGAATGTTGGCACCAAGTGGGCCTGCCCTTCTTGACAATGTAGCAATACAGAGGGAGAAGTAGATGATGTAGAGAATTTGTTATGAAAGCAGACTGTTGATACTGGGGCTTTTGCACACAATTAGGTTATTAACATTTCATAAGGATATTTCTGGACATGATGGCATTTTTTTTTTTTTATAGGTGTAGTTTTACAGACATGGATTCTTAACCACTACAGAATGGTCCAGCTGGAAATAATAGACCAGGTGGTGATGTCGTATGGTGGACTACGTGGAGCAGTTGCTTTTGCTCTGGTTGTACTTCTAGATGTGGAAAAAGTGAAAGAGAAAAACCTGTTTGTCAGCACAACTATCATTGTTGTGTTTTTTACTGTTATTTTCCAGGTAATACAACTTCTTAAGTATGCTTCTTGCAAGGAGAAGGAGTCCCCCAAAAGTACTTAATGCTTAAAGCAGTTCTCAGCTGAAGGTTGCGTATTGTTTCACTGAACTGAAAGCATAATTGAATTTGTAATTTTAGTAACAAAGATCCTATTTTATGTTTTCATATGGCACCACAAGGGACAAAACACAATTTCCTCTGTGCTAAAAAATGTTCGGTCTTAGCTGCTTGGTATTAATAGTGCTCAAGTTAATGTCTGATTAAACATCCTTCACCTCATATGAGTAACTATAGAGAACAGTCCTTTTTATGGGCAAATACAGTCATTAAGCTGATCTACCTGAGCCTAATTCCTTGTTTTTAAATATAACAGTATTTAAATGTGAGAGTGGGACAAGAAACATCATCAAAACAAAACAGCACTTTCAGGATGTAAAAAACCAACATTAATTTAAATGCAGATATGTCCATATACCCGGATTGGAATTTTTTTATAGAAAGTTTAATTGTGGTCACAAACTCCTGATATGTGTAAAAAATAACACAGTCAACAGTCAATGGTATAGGAAACACTTTAACCCTTCCATTATGATATTTATCTTATAGAAGATACATTTTTCCACTGATTGGTGTCTTTTCAAACCTCTTTAACAGCAGCTGAGGGTACTGCATTATTTTATCTTCTAAAGACGACAGAGATCAACTGAAGAAATACCACCATATAACATACAAAAAAGTGCTCTATCTCTCTTTAACAACAACCAGCAGGAGGAAAATCTAAGATCATTCCTAAGTATTTATTATCATTTTTCAATCCTTAGGGGCTGACTATCAAGCCTTTGGTACAGTGGCTGAAAGTGAAGAAAACTGAACACAGAGAGCCAAAACTGAATGAGAAACTTCATGGCAGAGTAAGATTTTTAAACAAAACTGTAGGATCTTCTGGATTTTTATGGAGTGCCCCAAGAGGAAAAGAAAAAAAATAATTTCTTTTTGGAAGGGAGGGGAGAATCAAATTTCAAGTGCAAAATCCTTCAAACATTTCAAAATTTTTCTGTAGGTTGTAATTTTGGCTTTGGGTTGGGTCCTGTGAAGGGATACTCAACTGAAGGTTCTGGTCTTTCACTTTACAATTCAATGGGACTGACAGTACTGGGGAAACAGCATGGCTGGAATATGCTTCTTTCTCTTCATCTAAAAGAGAGAGGAGGACTTTCAGTTGACAATTCTAGCACAAAGCGTGTGGAAGCAAGCTTATATTCCCTTCCTAAATATAGTTTATTTATGGAAAAGGCATGAAAGCAGGCTTTGTAGCTTGCATAACAATTTAAATGTGAAAGGTAGAAAGGTAGTCTGCTGCCCAGTGCAGATGTTAGCTACATACTGAAATTACAGATTAATGGTAATGGTTCAGTGTGAAGTCTGAGTTTGCCCACTTTTGTTTAACCTTTTGAAACATTTTGAAATATCATCTTTTCCAGTTGACTTTCACACAATATTGCAAAGCTTTTATTCAATAAAAGAAAAACATCCATTTTCAATACAAATATAGGTTAAAAAATGGAAGACTATAAGACAACTTTCATGGTCGTCTTTAATTAATAATCTTTTTAGATTTACACAGCTATCCTGCATGAAGTATTTTAACACATTCTTGTAGGATATTCTAATCTTGTCTGTTTTAATGTTGAATGTTACCTGAAGTGAATTAACAACTTAGTGATGGACAGGGCTTGTTTCTGATTAATTCTTTTGCAGACTACTGAATAAATATTGCACTTTTGAAATCCAGTGATGCAAATTTCCATTTTTCCTTCAAACATCTTACTATTTGAAAATCATGATTCTTCTCCAGGTGATGACCTGCAACCTCTCTACATTCATGGGATATACCTTTACATGTCACTTAGTAGTGCAGGCTGAGCAGCAATGTTAATCCTAACACTTTGTTTACAAGGTTGATTCACCACTTCCTAGAGTATCCTAGCAGATGCTGTCTCAGGAGGCACAGTGTTCCTAGAACTGTATAAACTGCAAACTTCAGGGAGAAGGAAGCATTGTCTGATCTCACGGAGGAGGAGGGAGAAAACTTATTGTAATATCATCTTCTTCATTTCCATGTCAGATATCTCCTGAGGCAATAATTAATATTATTTTCAGGAAAAATTCATATAATCCATTTTGTGCTAAACCTAGCATGCTGTATATTCTGCAATAAGCACTCCAATGTTCAGAGTGAAATGTAAACAGCCATATACAGAAAAAGACTAAATTCTACCTGCAGCTGCCTTGGCTTGAATTAAGAGCTATAAACTCAGGATTTGTCAGCCATCTAATATACTCAGTATGGAATTTTGCCCTAGATATCAAAAGAATGGAGCCTACTTCAACTCTGACAGACATATGGATTCCTCAAACATCTAAAAAGAAACACTGGGGATTATTTTCAACTGACTTAATCACCAACACAAACAGTGGCTGACATACTTCATAGGGCAGAAATGGAGGTGGCAAAAGGAGTTGATGAAAAGAGTTTTAAAATTCAATGTTAAAATGGGGGATCAAGTACCTTCTTGCTGAGACTCTTATAATTAAAAAAATAGTGAGTCTGTGAAGAGCTGGTTAGAAAGTTCAGGACTGGTATTTCAGTAAATGGGAAAAAAAATCTGCTTAGCAGCAATAAAATTATTTTGCATTGTAGCCTGGTCTAACCTGACATAAAGTTAGCTGTTTTCTAATTATGTTTTTCATTTCTGTAAAGATATTAATTCCACTTTCACTTTCCTAGGCCTTTGATCACATTCTTTCTGCGATAGAAGACATTTCTGGACAAATAGGACATAATTATCTGAGAGACAAGTAAGTAGTAACTACCTTGTTATGTTGAAATATTGCTAGAAAATCTTATCTGTAAATTATGACTTTTTAAGTCTCTGAGTTTAGAGACAAGAAGGATATCAAATGTAGTTGAGAAGGCTGTATGCTAAAAATGCTGGAAATATAGCAAATGTGAAAGTGGGGGGAAGGGTTGTCCCCTACAACTGGACTGTTTTCCTTTTTTCTCCACAGTTAAGATTAGGCCTTTGCAAATGCCTCAGTTCACATCCAGGGATCAGTTACTCTTAGGATTTGAGAACTGGTAATTTGCACAAGATTTTAATTAAAATGCCTCTGTTGGGCCTTCTCTGTAGTACTCCATTTCATGAACATTATTTGTGTGTGGAGACACTAAAAAATATCAGCTAGAACTGTCCCAGTTGCTTGTTCCATTTCTACAAATAATGTGCTCAATGCTTCTGAAAGTGATCGCTGAGGGTGCTTAGAAATTACTCTAATAGCTTAAGACTTTTAGTTTGAAACCAGCAATGAAAATTACAGATCATTTCTACCTTCCTGTGGTTATAGCTGATTCATCTTGAGATAAGCAAAATTACTTACCTGAAAGATACAGGCACCATTTTCTTAAATTACACATGAAGAGTTACCACTTTGATGGGCAGACTTCCATAATCTAGATGAACAAATGTGATAGAAATACATTAGTTCTGGACATCTTTAAGAGTGTTAAGGTTAGGCAGTTCTCTGCCTGGAGTTAGGTCATTACATAGGTATAGGCAGTCACAGTTCTGACCTGCAAATGTCCTGCTGACTCAACATATCCATTCCAATCCAAAAGCTGCAGAGCACCCTGTAGCCCTTCCTGAGAAGCCTGAATATATTAGCTTAGTTTTAGCATTATGTTTGCACAACAATAAAACTCCTAGGCTGGATCTAGATTGTACCTGAGCTCAAGCAGAATTGCTCACCAGTTATAGGAACAATCTCCTTCCTTTCATTTTGCTCTTTGTTCATTTATGCATCAAAGAATTTCATGAGTTATCCCAAACAGAGCATCCCCTTTCTTTTCCCTGAATTTTTAATTTAATTTCAGGGAATTAATTTCAGCAGGAATACATCCCCAGCTTTGAAATAGTCATGAAAATGGAGCTAAATATTTTTAAAATGGAATTTCTTTATTTTTAATATATTTTTAAAATGGCTTCTTAAATGTTAGAAAGTAATCTCCCTGAGTAACAAGAAGAATAGCTTAATGTGGATCTGTGGTTGAGTGTGTGCTTTGATGACTAATATATTCTGAATGAGACCACCTTAAATCTGCTTCCTTTGGACTGTATGCACATGAAAATGATGCTTTCTCAAAGAAACAACAGTCTCTAGCATACCTAGTGATGTGCTTAGGTGTGGCAATTTGAATTAGATATCACTTGTCAGATATTATCCCTAGAGAGGAGGAGTAGTTATCAATTCATTGAATAATATTTAACAACAAGAAGGTTTCAACAATCTGAATAAGAAGCTATAAACTCAAAATAGCTATTGGGCAAGGTGGATAGAATCACTTTGAACAATAGTCTTAAAAGTTGCCTCATTGCCTCTTAGAGAAAATCTTGAGGAAGGTCAATGAAAGTAAAACAGCTTTTATCTCCTGGAGCCTAAATATGAACTTGCAGATATCCTGCTATCAGACAAGCTTGGAAGTGTAAATAACAGAAAATACACACCATTTCTATCCCCCAGAGTACATCAATGGCATGAACAAAGCCCTCTGTAAGCGCTTTTGGAAGGACAATGTTGTGAATTGATTTTCTGCACTGGCTGTCCTGCAATACAGCTGGGAAAAAGCAGATTCCCTTCCAAAAGAGGAAAAAAATTAAAGTTTTAGAATGAAGCTATTAGATATAACTGCATAATCAGAAGTGGAAAAATGAGGTAGCATAATCTCCCAAAGTATAAAATGTCCTATTGACTCTAAAATGGGATATTGTAATAATAGCACTCTTGCTGTTGTAGTAGTTTGATAAGTGAACCTATTAAAAGCTTTGTGACAGCTGCATAACTCTGTAGCAGACTTTTCCTTAACTTTCTTTAAATGTTAATGGGAAAGAATCAAAACACAAATCCCTCATATTGCTATGTTCACCACTTTTTAAAAAATGCTTAGCTCAAAAAAATATCATTTATGCTAAACTGAAAATTATGTAAAACTAAAATTGCTTGTTGCCATTAACACAGTTCGTTTAAATCATCAGGTGGTCCAATTTTGATAGGAAATTCCTCAGTAAAGTACTGATGAGAAGGTCTGCTCAAAAATCAAGAGACCAGATCCTTAATGTTTTCCATGAGCTCAACTTGAAGGATGCAATTAGCTATGTGGCTGAGGTACTCATGAACACTTATTGACATGTTATAGCATCATTTGGCTTTGTGGTTTTGTGGAGTTTTGTGGGTTTGTGGGGTTTTATTTTGTTTAGGTATTTTTTTTGGGGGGGACGGGGGGACAGCAGTTATTTATAATACAAACTTGATATATTGCAGGAGATGTCTAACAGAAAATTATTCTCATTTCCGCTCTGCTTTCTATTCCTAAATGTGTTACGAGTCTCATTATCACCTGTTTCAGTGGCTGTAGTTCTCAATATTATGCCTGATCCCCAAGAATGAGTATATTGTACTTATGTCAGTGTACTTTTCTGTTGGGTTTTACTGATTTACTTTGTTTCTATATTTATTGCATTAAAAAAAAATACTGTAATTCCAAAGGGATCAGGCAGAGTACTGTCTGTCTAAATGTGTGAACAGCCTGGCTCCTGCTGAATAATGGTTCTATGTTGTTGACAAATCTGAATTGAAGAAGCTTACTTCCAAGTGGTGTGGATATATAACCAATGTAGTGGACTGCTATAATCACCTTCTGCCAGATCACAGTAACACACACCAAAAAAAGAAGACTGGGAAGGGTAATTTTAATTCAATGAAATCATAACACCCACAGTACAAAAAATAGGGTTAAAATTAAGTACTATAGATCTCAAACCCAATCACAAAATTGTGAAGTTAGAGAAACTAAAGACTTGTTACAGGAGACATTTTAAAAGTTACAGAACAGAAGAAAATTACTGACTGGTCTTCTGCAGGAATACTATTCCCAGGCTGGAGCAATGTTAACAGGTTGTGTAAGAATTCCTAATCTTCCTCACTGTGAAACTGACCACTTTAGTTCAAATCACCACAAATATGCAGTATTCATGCAGTGTAGAGGATAGTTAAACAGAGTATTTCAAACAATTATCTTTGAAGTGATCATCTACCTATGCCCATAACCTCCAACTGAACTCATTATCACAGTCAGGTGAAATATAAGTTAATTTCTTTAATTAAAATAAATACTATCATTGTGACAGAATCTGCTACTAATACTAGTTTCTTTTTAAACAAGTTGAGCTGCAGCCAGGCAGGCTTCTTCTGTGAAAGATGGAATTTCAAAAATCGAATTCAGATAATAAGATTAAATTCAGAAATTATATTAGTGTGAAAAATGGGGAATAGTTCACAAGATAAGTAAATACTTCCTTTTCAGATTTTGTAAATTGCCCCTTCAGTTTTCATACCATTTGAGCTCAAGAACTAATTTTCTTTCTTGTGGTGCTTTCTGGGTCACACCTTAGAGGAAGAAAGTTCTATAATGACTTTGATGTTGATGAGCATGAGGCTTATATTCTGCTTCACAACTGAATCTGTTCAGAGCCTACTTCTTAATGTCACTGACCTGATCCAACACACAATATTGTAACATGCATGTGTGCTATCACAGTAAAAGGAAATACTTTATTTATTTTTTATGTGAATGTAATCATGTAAAGGGAGCACAATGTAGTTAAAGTTGGAGAAATGTAGATAAAGTCTGTCCTGTGTTCAGCTGAACCCAGGACAACTCTTTCAATATTCTTCAAGGGAATTGTTTTGCCTTGGTCTTTTCTTCATTACTGTTTAAAATGTAGAGACCTGCTATGGGATTTCTCTCTCCTGTTATGCAAAACGATATATGGGTTCAACCTATGTAACCGCAATGTCACTCAACAGTTACCTTTCACCTAAGCAAGGTATTATGCAAGCAGTAGGGAAAACTGTGAAGACATAAATCTGATCTTTTCCAGCAATTCAATTCTGACGTGTTTCAGAACTGAAAGCAAATCTCATCTCTTCAGTATCTCATCTCCTCATGCCATAACTTCTTTCCAATAGTCTTGTAGACTTCTACCTCCAGTTAAACTTCATTGCTTCCAGCCTTGTAAAGAATAGAAAACTTAGTATTGTATCTTTGAAAATGATACTGTTAATGCAGAGATGTGTTGAGTCATAAAAATCTGCACAGATATCCCTATTTACTTACTTTGCAATGTGGTGCAAAGTAAAAAGTCCATCCCTGAAAGAGTCTGTGAAGAGGAAAGAGACTGGAAAAGTGCAAGGATATAATTTGTAAACAGACTGAAGCCTAAAAAATCATTCACATCTTCAGAATCAATTTACAAGAGTGGAATAGTTTTTCTCTTTGCTTTGTTCACTGGCATAACATCACATAAAGCAACCATATCACCAGAAAATGGTTTGTATTCGTTAACCAAACACAATTTCACCCCTGCTTCTTGTACTATTTGCATACAGCAGCCACAGATTCTGTACATTTTCTCATACACATTTTGCCCTAAGTGTTTACAGCTTTCTTTCTGTGGCCAGGGAGAACGCAGAGGTTCTTTGGCATTTATACGCTCTCCAAGTACAGACAACATGGTGAATGTGGATTTCAACACCCCACGGCCAAGTACTGTGGAAAGCTCTGTCTCTTATTTACTGTAAGTAATAAGGACTGATTGGGGTGGGAAGGTTGGGGGGTGTGTGGGGGGAGGTGTGTTATAGATGAGGAAATGGAAACAGTATTGTAAATTTTGAAAAATATATATTACAGAGGCTTCATTCACTACTTTTTTGACCTTCAATCTTTTCTCACACATAAAATGGATATTCAAGCAGTTATATTGTTGTATTTCACATAAATTTTCTTGCAGCAAGGCCTGGTAAGATGCAGCAGACATCCACATTAGACTTGTTTCATGTACCTTTTGTCCACCAACTGCTAAAGGTGACCCTAGGTGTCATTTCTGTGTCTCCTACAGAAAAAGTCAGGAGAGAGGCAAGAAAAAACCCTTGCTCTTTCCTTAACTCTTTCATGATTCTGTCACCAAACAGACTACGTGTCATGTAAACTGAGAAATTAATGCTACACCCACCCGAAAGATGAAAAATTATAATCATAGAATCATAGAACAGTTAGGGTTGGAAAGGACCTTAAGATCATCT
>JBAFWW010066331.1:0-16612 GCA_036873685.1 Agapornis canus | reverse complement strand
GGATATAAGGAAGAAATTCTTTCCTGTGAGGGTTGTGAGGCACTGGAATGGGTTGCCCGGGGAAGCTGGCAGTGTTTAAGGCCAGGTTGGACAGAGGCTTGTGAGGTGTCCCTGCCCTTGGCAATGGGGTTAGAACTGGATGATCTTAAAGTCCTTTCAACCCTAACAATTCTATGATTCTTTTTGAAAATAAAAAGTAATTTTTTCAGTTCTTGTCTGTTCCTGATGTGTTCTCACTCCAAGGAAGACAGCTCCCTTGCCTTCTTCATGTAAATCCTCATTCAAACAGATGGTCACACTTCTCATTTACAAAGACTGTCCTGGACCCTAACTACTGACTACCATCTAAATATTTCTCTGTTTTCCATCCAGGTGTGTTTGCAAACCTCAGCACAGCTTATGAAGCAATATGTTGTTTTTTAGTGAAACTCAAATAGTGACATGTTTGGTATTTTGTGAACATATTTTGTAAATCTGGGGGTGGGGGGGAGCAGGCATAGAACTGAAATCCACGTTTTCTACCGAACATAAAACATTTGGCTAATCCCCTTTTAGCTGAAAACCCAGTTCTCTTTCTAAAAGGAGTTTGGATGAGAAATCTTGGACCAGCCATGTCTGTGAAATATCAAATTCCTCACTGGATGAAAAGCCAAAAAGCAGCATAAAACTGCCTGAAAGACATGCATCTTAGGCAATCTTTCAATAAATTCTTATCAAAAGATCTAGTTTCACCTAGTTTTTTAGAAGATTTGGCACAAAAATGTAGCTATAGATGACATAAACAAAGACTCAGGTAAGCTGAAAGCCTAATAAAGAATGAAATAAGAGACACTTAATAGACACAGAAAGAAATTACAGCTCTTGAAGAGACTTACTAAGTCAGTCGAGTGCACCCTTGCCTGGAAAGCTTTTCTGTGCATGTTGGGGGAGAAACTAAAAAACACCAGTCCTGCTTTTGCTCTTTTAAAAGCATTTCCTGCCTTTTTAAAGCTATTATCACTAAGTGAAAACAACATTGTTCATTACCTTCAACATACTGGCAATTATCTTGCCACCAAGCGACCCCCCACTGTACAGGGGCTGCATGCTGGACTCTATCAACTGATTTCACTTCACTGCCACATTAACAGTCAAAAGCAGCATACTACTGTTTCATATTTAGAGGAAAAGCTTCATTCTGAAGTGGAGAAGTTGCTCTGAGGACTGCAGGCCTCAGCAGGTGGCCCAGGAGCTCAAATTTTAATTAACATTTCTAACTCTAAATGCAAATCACAGCACTTCCTAAGAAACGCTTCTCAGCATGGACCCCTTTATACACACATCACAGAGCCTTCAGAAAGTGGACTCTACAAAGGACAGCAGAATACACTGCAGGGGAAAAAATCCTGCATTGACCTACATGGGTTTGATGACCTCACAAATCTTTCAGTCTTTAATTTCTGTGATTCAAAACGGGAACAACTTCCTTCCGAACAACTACCAGGAACCGCTCCTTTGTGCTGTCCCTTAAAAAAGGGAGATTTGCATCTGTAGGGTATGAGCTGTTTCTTGAGTTCATTATTGATTTTGCCCAGCCATAATCACTTGCAATTACAGGGCTTAGTAATATCTGAAAGACAATGATTTGAACCTAATGTAGTCTGAGGCCCTCCAGAGCATCCATAAGCGTTGGTCCACAACTATGCATACTCCAGAGCAAAGGTGTGCTCGGGTTAGACAAATAAATTATCACTTTGTATGCAAACAGTTGATTTTCAGCATTTATGTCTCTTCACCAGGACAGCTACTGCTCTGAAAGGGCACCTGAAAAGCTCCTGTTCTCTGCCCTTTTGGGCTGGTTCCTTCTTTCCAGTGGATATTATTTTAGTGGGGATATATGGGTTTCTCTCACTTCAGATGCTGAAGTGTCGCAAAGCATCTTTCTTGGTGGCTGGTAGGAGCAAGTTCATTGCCTCTTCCCCTTTAGAGAGAAGTTTTACTGCTCTGGTCAGTGGAATTGAGGCCACCTCAGCTCTTTGTGAAAGTCCTTTGTGTTCCCTTCACCCACATCCAAGCATCACACAGCTTCCCCTTCTCCCCCACAGGCTGGCCAGCCCAGCCAGCCCGGTCCATGCCAGCCTACAGCTACCCCAAAGAGCCAGCCCTGGTGCCAGCCCAGCCTGAGAGCAGCTGCTTCCACTTCTTTCCTGTTTCATGTGGGTAGGAAGGTCCAATTTCATTTCCGTTCTGCTGCAACTCTAATTTCTTCCCTCTTCTCCCCACCCTGCTCCTTCTCAGCCTCACAGATATGTGCTTTTTGGTCTACTGCATTGCACCCATCTGTGCCCTGAAGCCAAGCCTTGATGTAGCCAATGGAACTGAATTCTTTCACATCCCGTGGTTAACCTAAGAGTAATTAGAGACTCCCTATGCACTATTTGTCCTTATCCTTATTATTTTGATGGGCTTTGTGTGGTATTTTTAATGTTTCTCAATTCATTTATGGATTCACCCACCTGAATTGCAAGCAGGTCTCCCAAAGACTCCATTCACTGTGTCCTCCTCTGCCACACACATGGCTTCCACATTTGAACACCAAGACCATACAGCAATCATAGAATCATAGAATCACACAATAGTTAGGGTTGGAAAGGACCTTAAGATCATCCAGTTCCAACCCTCCTGCCATAAGCAGGGGCACCCCACACTAAACCATGCCACCCAAGGCTTCTAGAATGAGTTTGTGCCCAGCAGGCCACACACTGTTGCCTCCTGCCATTTTCATGTACCCAGAGAAACTGCATGTCCATAAATATTTGTTATCTTCTTTGAATGCAAGGACTGTCCCTTCCTATGTCACCATCTAAGCTAAACAGGCTGGATTAAACAGGATCCCATAGGGGGATCTGATAGAAATTCCAATGGCATTGCTCAAATGGTGTCACTGCCACAAGAGTACCTAAGCTGAGAGATGAGGCTTTCAGAGAAGCTGCTGAGGGTTTTAAATGTTAAAGGAGAACAAAGAGTATCCAGGATGAGGCATGAAACAGATTTGGCAAAAGGAAGAAAAGGAGGAACCAAGAGGGAAAATGAATTCAACGTCTCCACACAGCATCCCATGTCAGACATCCTCACCTCATCGCATGGAGCTATCCTGTGAATCATGTCTTTCAGATGGCCAATCATCCGCTCTTCCTGAAAGTCATATGGGAATGTCTCTGTCCACTCTGTCAGCAACTGTAAGATTTTGGGTCCAAATTTTCTGATCCGAGCCTGAAATGGAAACCAGGATGATGGACAGGGATCAAAACACGTTTACTCACTGAGGTCTCCCAGCAAATACGTGTGTCACTGAATGTGGGGCCAGGTTTTCAAAGAAGGCACTTATGGTTGCACCTGCAAAACCTGCACACATGCAAACAAATCCTGTGGTGCACAAATTATACCTTTTGGCATGCAAAATATACCAGAAACCAGATGCAAGCACTACTGTCTGTTTTGCATGCAGATTTAGGTATGGTTGGATGGACATTTTGTTGGTGCAACCTTTAAGCCTTTTTTAAAAACATCTGTCCGGCTGATTTGAATCATACATTCTTCCCTTTTGTACTCACAACCCTCCTACACTTTCCTCCCTCTGTGAAAACTGATGGGAATTTATTTCTTGACCAACAAAGGGGTGGGTTTTGGTTTTTTGCTGTGTGAAAAAACTGCTTATTGACCAGTGGCAGATGTAACGTGAGGAAGAAAAGATGGACAAAACACCAGTGCTTTAGTAAATGGGCTACTGATAATGTTACTCTTGTCCCACTCAAGGTCATGACAACAGAAGGACACCCATCACATAGCACACAACCGATGCCCACTTTACTTTTGATATAGATTTATCTGAGGATGAAGGAGTGGGAATAGTCAGGAAGATTATGGGGCAAGGAGGGAAACATGAGGAATGGCACAATTCAAAAGACGGCCAGTGTGGCTGCTTCTAAAGTTTTCATCCTCCATTATCCAAGAACACGTGAAAAAGAAATTGCGTTAAACAACAAACTGCATTTTTATTTACAGAAAACAGAGCCAAACAAACAGCCCTCCTCTCCATCCTATGCTCTGTAGCTAAAGTGTACCCTGTAATCAGGAAAATTTATACTCTTGAGCTCCACCGCTCTCTGCTTCTCAACCAAGGTGGTTAAAATGCGTATTTCAGCTTTCCACCAACAACAGGTTTCAATGAACCACATCTCTAAAAATAGCTGCTGTCAGCTAGCATTAAGCTCGTGCTCAAAGACCAGCAGGTGGCTGCTAAAGGGAAAGCTTTATTGGAGACTACAAAGGTCTGGGGAGACATTTGCTCCAGCTGTGTAAACTGCTATTAGGAATAGAAGGAGAGGACTTTGTGCAAGTCACAGCACACAGGGGATGGGAGGTTGCTTGTGTGCAAGGTTTCAGAGCCAGCGTCGCTCTCAGGAGCACATCAGCTGTGTCCCACCGAGCCTGTGTGACTCAGGGCAGGCCACGTTGCAAATAGATCTCCATAACCATACAGCATTTCTCATTTCTTGCAAAGTTTAAGGAACAGCAACACTTCTCAGTGCTCACATTTTAAGCCTCCTAAACTTGTGTCTGTGGCAACAGCATCAGAGAACAGTTCATCATACTTCAGAACAGCTGTTTTATTCAGTGCACCTCGTACAGGTATTTCTATTAATGCCAACTGTATGGGCAACCACGTGTCAGATTTGTAAGCAGTATGGCTAATTGCTCTCCACAGTGAACGCATAGCTCCTGTTACTCATGCAACCAGTTGCCTGGGTAAACACAAGCACATGTGTTGAAATGTTGATGATTCAGTATTTGATGCCAAAAACACTGTTTCAAAGCTGGAAAGGCTGATCTTGATTGAGAATCATTTCAGAATTCTGGGAGCTTTGGAAACTTTCAACTAATGCATGTTCATCTTTCCTCCACTGCACTGAATATGCACCTCCTGCTCTAGGTAATGCAGTCATAGGTCTTCACCAAAGCACTGAGAAGAGGCTGGGTGGAGTCCAGCACTGAATAGGATCCATTAGGATCCATCTCCACCACACTGGCTGTGGAACTGCTAGAGGATGTACAAATGGTGTTACACACTGTATCTGTTTGCATAGTCCCCAGGGCAAAACAGGATGAATGCCGACATAGCAACAGCTTGGATTTACTCACTGTGTTACCCTGACACAGCCTCACTACAGCTTCAACTCATTCCTAGTGTGCCAGACAGTGCCACCCTGCAGCAGGGCTGTGCGGGTAGGACCTGTCAGTGCTGGCAAAGGGAGGTTAGGGGGTAGTTGCATGCCATTATATAGTGTTCAAAGTGACAGGTAAGACCGAGAGGAAATACTACTGTACCAGAAGCAAGAAAGCAAAAGGGCAGATGCAATAAGTACAAATGGGAGAGTGGTGTGTTGACATCTGCAGTTGACAGTGTGTGAGGTGGACGTCCTACCTCCTTGCATCCCGCAGGCTCCATCTGAGCCTTAAAGAAGTTAAGAAGGGAAGTCACCTGGGAAGACTGAGACAGGGGGAAAGGGAAAATTAGAAGAAGATTTGAAGTGACTATTGCCTGGAGCACTGCTCTTGGACATGGATACTATGATGTCTCAATGTCAGGATCTCAGCAGCAACTGTCATCCTTTATGAGCAAGTTTCATTCAATCCAAAAGGAGGCAAATGACACACACCAGATCCCCAGCATTCTCTGCTCATTGAAAATACCTCAGCTGTAAAGATAAACAAACCTTGTCCAGCACAGGGTCGTCCAGCCGCTGCTGCTCAATGCACTTGTGACAAACACGGGACAAAAGCTCATGGGGTTCAATGAATAGTCTGGAACTCAGCAGGAATGTAAAGATATAGGCTTTCTGCAGGAGAAAGACAAGCAGATGTGCTGTAAGCAGCTGTACAGTGGGTAACATTAGCCATAAAAACCTCAAACCCCAAGGTTTTTGCATTTTCACTGGAACAGACCTTTATGTCTAAAAGACAGAAGGACTCCTGGCCCTGAAAATGGAACTGCAGGAGGCAGCAGCAACTCCTTCCTCCACAGCACTCGCTTCTACTTCCAGACTTTGGCTGCCTAAACTGTATACAAACATCCAGCAAAGACAGTGTGTAGATCACCCTATGGGATCGGGTCCAGGTATAGGAGACAGCACAACCAGGGATACATGGAGGCCAGTGAAAGATATAAATGTAGACACTTGGGTACCTCTGTGCTGTACAGGGTTGTAAGCTGCAAATGCTCCCAGAACTCAAGCTTTGCAGCTCTCACCCAGCCTGTTTTAAGGAATATTTCATTTATTCTTCTAATTCCCCCAAATTAATTTCTATCAGCCAAGCCGTATCATTTACAATCCCACATCTGGGAAGCTGTAGGAAGCAAGACTGTTGGATAAATCCTCAGATTATTTAAAGTATTCCACCAGTGAATTTCAAATATATGCATGAATCCTCAGCTGTTTGCATCTTCACCCCTCCTGGCACCTGAATTATCTTCTTTCTCCCAGACCCAGCCACACTCCTGAGCAGCAGGTACAATATTGCATATCACACATTGCTTAATGGAAACCTCACAGCCTGATCTGTCCATTACCTATTTTTATGGTCTTTCTATTCTTTTAATTGATATGCTTTTTTACTACTTATTTTTAGCTGTTCAGAAACTGGGGGTGATTTAAAACATGCTGTCTGCTCTGCAATGATAGCTTCCCTAGTCTTCGAAACTGCCCAGAAGTCAGTGCTACTCTGCTTTGAAATACAAGCTATTCCATAGAGATAAATCAGTACTAAAAAGTCTTCCAGTCAAACTTCATCCTGACTTCCAGAGAATGTGCAAAAAATCCAGTGAAGTCAATGGCTTACAGGACCACAGACCTGCTTCCAGTTTAGATTCTCACACTGTTGGTGAAAAAACCCTGAATATTCCCTGATCAAGCAAGGATTAGGATTTGGATTATGCTGACCAGTGCCTGCAAAGTTGGAGTGAATATATGAACCCATCAGAAGGAGCATCTCTGTTATCAATGAGAGAATGCTTTGCACATGCAGACAAACCTGGATGACTTCAGCAGCCACTGAAATTCAGTTCATTTAATGCCAGTTCAGACTTGAAGTATTTTGCTGCAGCCTTCATCTAAGCCTCTCTGGGAAGCATTGCTATTTTTGAAGTGCTCCAACTGCTGTATCACTGATACATCACCACCACAGCTCCCCCTTGCCCCATTCTCCTATGTGAAGACAATATCCACTTTGGGATCTGCTTTTTCAAGGGAACAATTATAGAGCAGTGCAACAGCATTTAAAGCAATGCATCCATTTACCAAGCTTTAATTGTATGCAGCTTTTAAATTAGCCCTCTTAATTCAAAATTTAACACATTTGCATTTTTGCATAAAGTGCTGCCCCAATTCATCAAAATTAAACTGTTTATTACACTGTGAATGGCTTACTTCAGGGTAGTAATCAGTGGTAGGTATCAGATGCTGGATTAGAGCATCCAGAGATGCTGAGGTAAGGTTTCCATCCTGGAAGATCAATCCTCCTTGTTCATCTTCTTTTGAAGTATGTAGATGAGGGCTGAAGCCACATGGGGTAAACATACTGGTAGAACTCAGTGTTTGGGGCATGCCTCCCTGCAACAGAGAAACACTCGTGTCAGGGACAGGATCCATCAGGTTCACAGCCACATCCATCTCCTGGTTGATCTGAAAAACACAAGCCACTAATGAGAGCTTCCAGGTCACCAAATCAACACGGTCCCTTCATTTTAACCTCTTTTATTGTTGTCACTGGTAGATCATACCTGCAATGGGAAATAAACAGGACATTTTGATTTACACTTTTAGGTAGAAAGTGGTGGCAGCTACTTTGGGCTTCCATCCCAAGCCAGAGTGTCTCTGATGATCCCCTGTCAGTCCCACATAGGAGAGGCAAGATACCTGGGACCTGAATTCAGCAGGTTCCCAAGCAGAACAGAGCTGGTCTTTGAACCTCTGTCCCCCTGAGCATGAGGCAGGGAGGTTTTAGGGTGCCACCTAAGGGCTGCTCAGGATGGACCTTGAGAAATGCTCTGTGGCTACCATGGGACAGAAGGATTAAAGTCAACTGGAGAAGGATGGAGAAATGAAGGGAGTTGGAGGGAATGGAGAACATGGGAGCTGAAGAAGAGATCAGAGAGCAAGGAAAAGAGGAATGAGGAAGAAGGCAGACACCTTCACTGGTTTTGGAGCCTGAAGTTAGCCAGTCCTAGATTCTATGTCCTAGATCTATATACTTAGGTACTAAACGTTTGAAACAAGAATCATGGAACGGTTTGGGTTGGAAGAGACCTTAAAGCTCACCCAGTTCCATAAGCTTTGAATGGGCAGGGACCCCTTCCACTAAACCAAGTTGCTCCAAGCCCCTGTGTCCAACCTTGCCTTGGGCACTGCCAGGGATGGGTCAGCCACAGCTCCTCTGGGCACCCTGTGCCAGCGCCTCAGCACTGTGTGAGGTCTCCACACAGCCACGTGTCTGTAAGCCAGGCAGGGTGTGAAGCTCTGGGAGAGGCTGGGAGCTGGGTCCCAGCACTGTGGGAGATCAGGCTTTATGAACAAAACTTGGGTGACTTCACCCTTCAAAGGAAATACTGATCCCTGGTGCAGTTACTGCATCTTATCTCCCTGTGGGAGGCTCAGCAGGGCTGGGAGCACGGGCTGCCTGCAGGCTTTGCAATCAAACAAAGAGGAGCCCAAATGTCAAAACCAACAAATCCCTGCCTTGACTGAGAAACAAAATAGATATCATGGGTTTTAGATTCAAGACCAGCATAGCTAAATGTCATCCCAGACACAATGGAAGTGGAAGTATCTAGTTCTAATGAATGTGCAGATGTGCCTGTTAATAAGTCTCTGAGAGCAAGTAATTACTGCTTTTTGTACACAGCTCAACCTCTGTGTAGTAAATGGGAGAGACTGCCAAATCCCATTTGTTACTTCTAACACACTCCATGTTACGTCTTGTTTCTATGGCAATAATCCCAAAAAGGATTGCATGTCCATATAGATCAAGAAATAAATCTCATGGACATGTAGCTGTCCAGATGAGGAAAAGGAAAAGTTACAAGAGCTGTGAACTTACAGGACACATCTGGCTTCAGCATAAAACAGAACTCAAAGTAATAACTTATTCAGGGCAACCCCTCACTGTCAATGCCATTTTTATTATCAAATAGGAATGTATCTAAACAGAATATTGCCTGAAGTACTGCATCTTACTACATGAGAAATCATGCTGAAACACACAGTAATGCTTCTTAAGAAAAAAAATTACCTTTTTCTTTTGAACTGAATAAACCCAGCTGTACAACTGTCACTGAGACATCTATCCTGGGTATTGCTAAGAAATCAAATGGGATTGTTGTTTATGGAGCTTACCATCTAATCTTGGTTTTGGGCAAGGTCTGTGTCATACCTGAGCTGGTGCCTGGTTGCTACCTCACTTGCCACTGAAGATGACCTGAAAGCTTTAATTTCATGCCTTTTTGCTTCCTGTTAACTAACACTGTTATGTTCACAGCAGGATGAAGGCCAGTGGCTCAGAGAGTAATATATTCTTGCACTACTAAGCTTGATAATAACTAACACGAACGTTTGGTGGATGGGAATTTAGGACAGGGACTTCCCTGCTCGCAACACCTGATTCCTGTTTTGCAGAAACCAGAAATGCAGTTTCGGAAGTACCCTTTACAAAAGTACTAAACAGAAACAAGATCTTGCTTTGAAAGAGCCCTGCAGTAGGCAAAGACAAGGCTATGCTGTCAATCACCTGCAGGATATAGGAAGAACAAGGGAAGCACTGAGAGAGGAAAACAAACAAGCAAACAACCTCAAGGAGATTTGTCTTATTGTACTGATGGTGGTTTGGGTGATGGAAAGGCAGGCATGTGGGTAGAGACAGACCCTTCTCAGGAGAGTGCAGTGACAGGATGAGAGACAAGATGGGAAATACCAGTTGAACCTAAGAGAAAATCCCCCCTGAGCACTATGTGAAATTGGAAGAAGGGCCTGGAAAGTATGTTCAACTTCTATCCTGAACAATCTGAGTGAACTTGGAAGTTAGCCCTGCTTCAAGTGGGAGCTTGGATCAGTGACCATGAGCTATCCGTTCTGATTAACTTTCTTGTGATCATAATATAGGTCTTTCTCAAACTGTTGCAGTATTGCCCCATTTCTGGGTATTTTAATATAAACCTTGGCAAGTAAAAATCAAGTCCAGATCCTAAGATATTTGTAGAGAAGTCCATGTTGGTCACAAAACCTTTATTCCACTTTTCCTGGGAACAACAGCTCTCATGTTGTTAACTTCTGGAAAACCAGCACCCAAACCAGGAAAATGGAGCAGGACACAGATTAAAGGATTTAACCATGCACATCACATGGGCCCACCAATCTGCAGGAGGAGAGGTGCAATGGCCTAGAGCATGGCTAACAGGCTCTGCCTTCCTGGTGCCTGGCTGGTGACTTGCAGCAAAGCCACAAGGGTAGGTACCCCACCAGCACTCCCCAGCTCCACTGCTGCTGTTACAAACATCCCCATGGCAAGTGCAGTTAATGCTTATGTGGACACGAAATGTTCAGGAAACATTTAATGTGGTTTTCAGCAGCTTTGATGTGATAAGTGTTTTATCCTTTATCAAAAACTTAATCACACTATTTACTTTTGATCTTCATTTCATCTCTGCCTTCCATCTGCTTTGCCTCTCTCCAGGGGAAACAAGAGTTGGTACCATGTGATGAATGGAGTGAGGCTGCAGACTTATCTTCCCACCCACTTAACTTTCAGATTAACAAAACAAACAAAGCCCTTCCCACTCCTGGGATGAAAGGCATGAGCTTTTGACAATCTCCCACCAGATTTACAGGAGCTAGAGAAGATGCTAAGGAAAGGTGTGGAGGGTGCAGTGTCCATTTGTGCTATCAGTGTCACTCACTGTCCTGACCATGGCAGTGGGATTCTCCTTACAAGAACTCAGGATGTGCAAGTCACTGCTCAGTGAGCATGAGCAGGGAATAAATCAAGGGTACAAGGGACTTATGGTCAAGAATAATTTATCAAGGCACAGACTTTAACAAATATACCTAGTCTAGGCTGACTTAGATTGTAAGTAAGTACCTTACTCCCATCTGGGAACAGAGATGGAGATGCCTTCCATCTGATCTGCTTTTTTATTGATCAAACTTGCACCAAAACAAGGAAGTGAAGTGGAAGTTCAAGAAAGTGAAGATGGATCACACTAAAAAATTTTGGAAAAACATCTTAGACAATTCTTGACCAGATTTAATAACCAAACCTATTAATCATCTCTAATCTATGTGACACTGGAAAAGCTTTGCTGAAGGATTTGATCTGCTCCAAAAGCACTGAGGACTAAGGGATGGAACAGAAGGTGAACACAAAGAATCACAAGCAACCAGCATCTTCTCTAGATGGATGTTGGCCCAAACAATCTAATGGACCACACAGAGCTGTGACTCAGAGCAGACATGAAGATCTCCTCTCCTTCAATGTTTATTTGCAATACCACCAAACCCAAGGCCCTGTTTGTCCTAATTCACATACAGGTCAAAAAAAGTTACTGCTGTGATGGAGAAACAGTAGGATAGGAAACTGGAGGCAAAAGCGATGCAGTTAAAACCACAGATGGGAGAAGAACCAGCTGCCAGTCTTATTCACTTATTCACTTTGGGGTCCAAGCTTTAACAAGAATTACCATCTAGGTAGCTTGGACAAGACTCTGACTCCTCAACTGAGACTCAAGTAGGTAATGACTGAAGAAGCGGAAACAATTGTGCTGTGGAGCAGGGTGAACAGGGAAGGCGCATTCTGAACCCTCCCCATTGACAACTTTGTAGTTACCAGGACTCAGCTGTTTGCAGATGCATTATTGGACATGAACACACTTTTGTCAATGGTCCTTCTTGTCTTTGCCTCGTACTCTCTTTGGGCTGGGACACAGCACAAGTCCTTCAGCTGTTTCCCATGAAGCACTCACAGGGGAACAAGCCCTGCTCCATGCTCAGAAAGGACAGTCATGTTTCATCTTCTGCCTTGGTACCTGCCCACTGCTGTCATACAAGCCCTAAATAATGGTGGGTCAACAGAAAAAAAAACCAACCCAAAAATCAGAAGATAACCATAATGAGTTCAAATTCAGATTTTTCTCTATTTCTTTTGTAGGGAAGAAACCAGAGGAAAAAAAAAGAAGGGAAAGAATTCTAATGGTTCAGAAAGCAAAAGGAAAACCACTGCAAAGCAATTGCTTCCTGTTGCCAAGGCCATGATTATAAATGTTTTTTTTTTTCAGTAAGAGTACCTGGCATGAAAAACTCAATGTATTTGATGCTGATGTAATTAGGAAACTGGCAGCAGATTTAACTTTCTTTTCACCTCTTCTTCACAGGCCATACAACATTCAATTTACAGTCCACAAAGTTGTGTGACTGCAGAAAATGCAACCTGCCAATCCCAGTACTGTTGGAAATGGTTAAATGAGCAATATAATGAAGCTTCACAACTTAGAAACACAGAAGAATCACAAGGGAAAAGAACCATGGGACAGGAAAGATGGGCAAAACATTAAAATGCAATATTCTCCAAACCCAGTAACACTGATTAAAACTCAATATGAGCTGGTTCCTTCCCCTTTCCTACCCATTCCTTGCAGCAGCTGAAGCACCCTACTGATTGCCATGAAGGAGATTGCAGGAGCAGAAAGTGGATTTAAGGGGTTTGGGTATCTAATCAGAATTAGTTCAGATTCTATTTCCTTTCATCCCAGCTGGTTCTCACCTCTTACTCCTCTCCTCTCCAAATCACTTCCCTAGAGAATTCATCCCCACAACCCTCTTGTGTGGAGCCTCCTTTGGGTATTGCAGATCAGGAGGGGATGGAAAACTCCTGATGAATCTAAACCAGCAATTGCAAGAAGCAACCTTGGGGAAAGTAAAGGGAAAGGACAGCAGAGTAGTGGGGAGCAAGAGGACACTCTACAATGTGCTGTGCATGCACTCCAGAGCAGAGAAGGAATGCAGAGCAGGATTCCCAGGGTGCCTGGAGAACTTTTTTCTTATGTAAAATTTCTTTTGGGGGTGACAAAATTGCACTATACACATGGCACATAAAGCACAAACCCTCTTTACAGAGTTTTTCAAGGCAAAAGTGAAACCGAAGTGACCTCTGCTGTGAAAACCAACTACAAACTCACACACTAAGGAACACTTGATGGACTTCCAACTTCCCTGTGAAAAAGTGTTCTAATCCTAAAGAGCAATTCCTAAGATTCTGACCAGAAACAAGGCCCAGCACCTCCAAAACAGCATTTACATTGCTAAGAATGCAAATGCAGAGAAGCCCTCAGGTCTCCATCCCCTCCCTGCCAGCACGGGGCCAAGTCCTAGAGCAAAGGCTAACATGGCAGGCACAAAACCAAACCTGTTTCCTCCTTTGCAGCACCCCTTCAAAGCAGAAGGGCCCGGTACAAGCAGCACCTGCAGTGTTAACTTCATTCCCTTTCAGACATTGCAATGTGACAGGAAAAAGACTTAATTCAAACCCCACAGAAATTACTGGGCTCTGCATCTCGCATATTTACTCCAGGCTAGAACAAGAGCTTCTGTTCTCTGAGATATGCACATAGCTGCGTTCGAAGCCAGCCAACAAGGAGAGGCACCAGCTGAATTTTTTCCATGGTGTCAGGAAGAATGATCACAGCTACTCTTGTATTAGAGGTTTATAAGTGATACCTTGCTCTCAAAATACTACAGTGAAAAACCAACTACACTGGCCAATTGCCTCAAAAGCTGATGGACACGCCTCAGAAAGAGACCCGAGTTACAGGCAAGGAGGCATTAAATCAATTACTAGCATGGTACAAGCAAGAACAAGGTCACCTTGCTGAAGGAATATTTTGTGTTTATGCTCATGTCAGGGTATTCTGTTTGATAGAAAAAAATGAAACGCTGATTATCATGAATTTGGGAGACTGGTCTAAAGCAGAATGTAAATCAGAAATGGGAAGATTAATGGCCAATTAAATTGAACTCCAATCAAAATCCCATTCAGGCAACAGTTCCCTGGGGGCTTCAATTTGTTAGTGCCACGTTTTTTTAATAACTTTCTTTTTCATGTAATATCAGCAAGAATAAAAGCCCTTCAATAACAAGCAGAGCCATGATCATGTTATTTATCTTAAAATGCCATCATTGCCTGGAATCAGAAAGCACTGAGAGGATGCACCGTAATCACTCAGGAACAACCCCCATAAAGCTGCAGTGGGTATAAAGCTTTTTTTCTTAGCCTCAGAACAATTTCTCTTTTCATTAATCTGGTTCAAGTCTGAGGTATTTCTCCTGAGTCAGAGCGAGTTGGCAATGACCCTGGCATGAGCCTGAATGCAGCCTCTGATGGCTCAAACCCTGTCCCACTATTGCCTGTGAAGCACAGGGCCAGTGGCATATCTAAGCCTCATCATTAATGAATTTTTAGCATTATCAGAAGGAGAATGCCTATCACCATGTTCCAGATGCCCTTGACGGTATTCAAATGTATGCTAAAGGCAGCAGACTGGATTTCTTTCACTTTAGGCTAGGAAATTTATTTTCTGCTCTAATGTACCACTCTCCTCTTATGCCTCCCCCTTCTTCCTGTGTTCCTGGTAAAACCCTTACACAATATCCGAACTCTTCGGGTGTATAGGACTTTTTTCTTCCGTTTTTAAAAGAAATAATTAGCCTTTTTTTTTC
Source organism: Agapornis canus (assembly GCA_036873685.1). Classification (NCBI taxonomy): domain Eukaryota; kingdom Metazoa; phylum Chordata; class Aves; order Psittaciformes; family Psittacidae; genus Agapornis; species Agapornis canus. The sequence continues at coordinate 1,814 of JBAFWW010066331.1, read as the reverse complement.
TTTAAGAAAAAAAAAATAAATGAAACAAGGAAAATGAAAGTGCTTAAAATGGGAGTGAATTACTGAGCTTTTTGTTAAACACAGAATTGCAAAATTTGCCCCGAGTGAACCAGGCATGGGTGAAGAGGGGAATCCCGGAACAAAACCATGCAGGCAGCATTCCCAGAAATCACTGACATCAACAGGAGCCTTTTGGCTCACTGTAGTCATCACTGATGGGCCACTACTGTGACTGCCTGGAAATCAGTCAATGCTTGGATTCTCTTGCTTCAGCAGCAGAAGTGGTGAGAAGAGGAAGTTATTTAAGGATAACTAACAGTTGTCAATCTGAAGGGCTGTGCGGTTTTGGGGCAGTCTGGGCCATGGCATCATCAAACTCACACTTATAAATGAGAAACCTGCCATGGAAATTTATTTAACATCTAAATACAAGGGCACGACATTGCGACAGCTTTCAGACCTCAGCAGTTGCCTCCTCTTAAGAACAGCTTCTTCCAGGCCAAACCTAGAGGAATCAGAGCAGCTTAAAAGCAGCACGACAGAGTCTGCAGCACCGACAGCTTTGCATGAAGCAAGGACGCCTCTCCCCATCTAAATGAATGCTGTCTCCACCGTATGCTGTCAGAATTACAATGGAAACCCGTAAATAAACCAAAAATGCAGATCTCAGTCCTCCTCTCATGACATCTTGGTGAGAACAAGCCCTGACAGGAATAAAAAAACACCTCCCACACTAAGCAAAGCCAGGCTGCTATTTATGTAGAAGGAAGAAGGAAAGCTGTATATCAAACAAATAATTACAAGAGCAGCTTTATCAGTCCCTGCTGATTACTCTCAGCTCGGTTTGAAGGTTCTGCCAGGGCTCTGCAGGTTGTTCAGAGAGGTGGATGTCACAACATTTTACTCACAGTTCTTTCATTTATTAGCACCTACTGCTACCTGTCTCTTAGTCAAAAATCTTGGCGTATGTTGAGGAACTGCTCTCATGGAGCCTGTCAAGGAGGTTTAAAAACCCATAAATCATGTTTTTATATATATACACACATCCACAGACAGACTCCACACGCAAATGTGAATGCATAATGATAGATTTTGGGTGTTACATATGTACATGGAGTTATATAGAGGCACACATGCTTTTTTGTAAGTGCACCCTTCCCTCCCAGTATGTAAATACAGGAATTAAAGTCTCACTGCTCCAGTTTTGGGGGGAAACATTTCATTTAACTTTTTTCTTCCCAATTTACTAACTCACTAAATGGAACAGAGTCTAATCTTTACCTTAGAAAACATCAATGCTTTTGAAGAGCAACATAAGCTCTGACTGTCACCAATATCAGTTCATCACCACTGTTAATTACACTGTAGTCAAGCAATGCTCAGTTCCCAGATTAGCACAAATGTCTCTTAGATTTTTGCTCCTAATTACCACAGTCTGCAGGCATCCTTGAGATTTATGTCCTATTGCAAGGCATCCTTTGTAGCAAGCACCTCCGTGCTTCAGTTTGCAGTGCCTAGCTCAGGGAACAGGCAACTGAGCACCTGATTTATGGTGCTCATATCCCCTACCCTCAGCTTGCCTTCGAGAGATGCCCACAGAATTGTGGATGGGAAAACTGAGAGGTCAGAGCTGAGCCTGTCAGTGATGCATCCAGCCATGCAGGCTCCCCAGCCTAAGTATCCCCTCAGCCCTGGGCTGGAGAGGCATTGGTGATGAAGCTGGAACACAGGACTTCCTTTCCTACAAGGCAAGATGGACACATAGAATCATAGAATAGTTAGGGCTGGAAAAGACCTTAAGATCATCCAGTTCC
>JBAFWW010066330.1:11145-24706 GCA_036873685.1 Agapornis canus | reverse complement strand
CACTAGGAAAAAAATAATAACTATCTCAGCCGAAAAGAAGACGCAGCTGTACTACTGTAATGCCGAAGGTTTATAGCAGTACTCAAATGGTAATTTTTATGCTAGATTTAACCTGTAAGACTGTTTAGTCTGCTAAATGCATTTCTCTAGAGGTTTGGGGGGTTTTGTGTGGGAAAATGTAGCAAGGGAGACAGAGAAGTCAGGTGTGTGGTGTTAGGTCTGAAGGTCAGTATGTGGCTAAATATTTTTTCCTCTGTGATTTAGCCCTAGCTGGTGACTAAGGACCATGCAGCCACTTGCTTACTCCACACCCCACATCCCGAAGAATGGAGGGAAGAATTGTAAGAGTAGATGAGAAAACCTGTGGGTTGAAATAAGGACGATTTAATAAGGAAAGCAAAAGCTGTGCATGCAAGAGAAGCAAAACAAGGAATTTGTTCACAACTTCCCATGTCAGGCAGCCATCTCCAGGAAAGCAGGGCTCCATTGTGCATAATGGTTACTTGGAAAGACAAATGCCATCATTCCAAATATCCCCCTTTCCTTCTTCTTCCCTCAGTGCTATATGCTAAGCATGATGCCATATGATCTGGTGTACCCCTTGGGTCAGCTGGGAACAGCTGTCCTGGCTGTGTTCCCGCCCAGCTTCTTGTGCACCCCCAGCCTCCTCACTGAAAAAAAAGGCCCAGAAAAGGCTTTGATGCTGTGCAAGCACTGCTTAGCAGTAACTGAAACATCGTATCTGTGTGTTATCAACACTGTCCTCATCACACTCCAAATCATAGCACGCATAGTACAAGCTATGATGAAGTATATTAACTCTATCCCAGCCAACATCAGCACACCAAATCAGAAATATGACTCCTTCTCATGAAGTATGCATTTCTGTGACTGCTTTGTAATATCTGTATTTTTAAAATTATTCTTAGTCGTTGGTCAGTTGATAGGAATGTACAAAAACCAACAAAAACCTAAAAAGGCAGCACTACATATTAAAAAAAAAAAAAAAAAAAACCAAAAACAAAACCAAAAACCACAGGAGTGTCAAAGCAAAAATGCTATGGGATTCCTTAACTACAACGGAACTTCTGGATACTGACCTTGGCACCTGATGTTTCTCCTCGCAAGACTGCAGGAATCAGAGTGAATGAGCAATTTTGCTAGTAATGTTAAGGACTGTTAAGAGTTACAGTTTGAGAGCTGTCTTTATTAAGTGACAGACACAGCACCATCTAGTGGGGGTACGCAAGTTTCTCAGCATAGTATTGGGCTGATGACCTCACGCATTTTTTAGTGGTTTCTATTCAACAAATAATTACAACTAATGTGAATAACTTTAACTTATGTCCATTTTTAAATTAAGTGCACAGGCCAAACATAAATTCTCACAACACAAAGATACGCTTTTCAGATGGCTGACCTTTGAAAAGCACTCTTGGCATCCCCGCAGTCATCTAGTAGCAAGTTGATGAGCTCTGTATGGGAGCAGGTAGAGCAAGACTCAAGACTATATGGTCTTCCCATAGTGTTGGTATCCTTAGGTACTATAGGTAAAAGACTGAGAAGATAGAATATGTTGCCAAAGACATTCTTGTAGGTTTTATCTCTGTCCACATGGTAAGGAAGTCAATGTAGATGTTAAAAATAACTTATAGAAGTCCTAGGGATTAATGCCACATTTGTGTTCCTTTTTTTTTAAAAAAACAAAAAAAAACAAAACATTGATTTTGTGCCTGTGGAGGGGCCCTGTAGATGGACTCTGGCAAAACAGTTCTTTAAAATAGTATTTGGATGTGGACTGTGACTACCTCTTCTGCAATGGGGTGTCAACTTGCCAAAATCTGTTCAGTCCAGAGGGACTGGAGCCATCACTGCTATGTCTCACTTCCTGGTCTTTCTGCACTGTTACTCACTTTGCAGTTGTGAATGAAGATACTTGGAGACTCATGGCTAAAATGGCAAGTCTGATTCCAGTAGTTCCCTGTATGAGCTTTTCCGTAGAAAGAGGGCATATGGGCACTTGTACTTCAGTTAGAGGAGTGATGTACCACTGTAGTTAAAATCCCCATGACACTAGAGTTCAATTATTTTTAAAAAAACCTAGCCCAGGTAGCCTAGTCATAGCCCATGGTTACTTCTATCATTATATGAGAAAAGCGCTAGGGTGCAGATTTGTACAAAAGCAGCTGGTAACTTGTGGCAGGTAACTGTTTAGGAGGCCTGAAGTCATCACTGATGAGAAATAAAAAGGCATGTGGGAAATAACAGAGAAGAAACATGGAAAAGCAGATACCTACCCACTACCAAAGCATAAATTTTTCATGTACATATTTTTTGTAGCTGACACCACTTGCCATCTGCAAAGCAATGCCTGAATTGGTGTTAGCCAGTTTCAACTTTATGTACAGTGAATTTTTTAGATCATTATGATAAGCTATTAAGTGTGTTAGCAAGATTTTTCCTCCTGATTTGTGCCAGTAAATATTTTAGGTATCAGAGTGAAAACTCAGAATGATGATCTTTTTTTTCTTATGAAATGATAACTAGAAATTTGGCGACCCCATTTGTTTAGATAATTTTAAAATTCTTCCTAATACTATATAGTTATGACTTTAGAACATGATTTTGTGGCAAATCCAAGTGTACTATGTAATTTATTTGATCAGTAGTAACAACAAATTCATCTACACCCATTAATATTTTTGCATCTATTCTGCTGACAGGCAGGGTGTGCAACAAAACGACCATACACTGGTTTGTATAACACAGACAGTTTATTAAACAAGGACACTAAAGCAAATAAGCACTCTAGAGCAAACAAGCAGACTAACACAAATCGGGTATATATCTCTATATATTCAGTAAATAAGTACAATAAAGTAAATCAGATATATATATATATAAATACAGAGAAAAATTAGCAATGCATCACATCATTTCTGCATAGAGAGAACAGAGATTAAAAAGCAATACATCACTAATTACCACCAAATCGTCTTCCAGGCCCACACTTCAAACTGGGAACCCCTGTTGCAGCCAATGCCAGGAGTCTGATGTAATTGAGAAAATTCCTGTGCAGTGCGTACACCCATAGGTGAGGCTTTGGATTTGGCTACAAGGGGGTCCTGCTTTTATACCCTTAGAAAAACAACTGGCTTTATGCTAGATCAGTAATTGTTTACTCATGGGCAGTTTCTCATGATCCTACTGTTATGCACACCAGCGTGGGCAAGTATGAAGGTCATAGAACAGCTGCACACCTATGTTTTCCTGCCTCTTTAGGACAGACAGTCATGATGAACATAAACATACATACTCTACTGAATACACTGTGACAAAAAACTCACTTGGTTACGTCTCTCAGTCATGAGAGGGACTCAACTCTCAGCTAGGTTCCCATCCATTACAGTATCCCCTCTTCTTTAAATTTTTCACATATTAAACAGTAATTGTTATTTTACATCTTTCACTCTCTTTTCTAATACTGCAGCAATATCTCATCTCATGGTCAGCTGGGGACCCAAATCCTCTTGTAGGAAGATTTATCAAGAACTTTCAGACTATCTAAATAATGGTAAAACCTATTAACTGCTTGTTCTATATTTTCAGTTTTCAAAGATGTCTGTCAGGCTAATGATTCACAACAGACATTTCTAGGCTGCTTCTTGGTTTCTCCCTGATTCTATGATATAGAATTCTGTCTAGCAATTTCTTCACTTATTTTTTCTTGTTCAGAGTTGCACTTAATTTGTCTTCAGAATCCTGACCTCAAGTAATTATTTCAATGAGTTAAAAATGTGTATGAGGACCAGAACTCAAATAATAGTAATCTGCTTGTGAAATTATCTCTCTTCTCTGTTTTACTTCTACTGGGCAATCCTCTGTAACTGGAAGAATAAGTCTTTAAAAATGCCTAAAATTCAGCTTGTCATAGGTACCTCAAGTTGATCAAATTGACTTTGTAAGTCTTAATCTACATGCCTTGATGCCTCTTGAAATACTTCTTCTCAAGACATGGGGACAAGCTGGCCATACATCATCATTTGGGGAAGTGTAGCAATAAGGAAGGGGTGCCTAGAAATTGAACTGAAGTACTGGGGCATTCAGTGCACATTGCTGTTGTAATATTTAAGTAGGTTGGCTAAAAATAGGCAGTTTTCTCTAGGCAGCAAGCAAGGCTGCCATGCTTCAGGGCCTCACAGTGAAATGCATTTAAACCACTTCTACTTGAAGTTTCTTGCATCACGGCAGGTAAATCATAGAGTTTTGAAGGCTTAGACAACTGGATAACAGTAATTTTATGAATTTCAGTGTCATTTGGTAGATCTATGAATATGTAGGGAAGGTTGTATAACAGTCTCTGAGCACAAAGCCAAATGATATATTAAAAATCACATTTTCAGACTGAACAAGGCAGATCTGAAGTGATCACTGTGCTAAAGAAAATGATATGTTCATAAATTGAGGTATGGTAACATGGCATGCATCTTGGATTACCAAACCAAGATTATCATACCTGGTGGTATGTCCAGGATCATTAATCTTCTGTTCCTAGAAATGATAGTCTTAGTCCAGTTCCAGAAAGAGTTTATTTGGAATTAACTTGCAAGCACTTGTACCATTGTTTGGTACTCACATGTCTGTTGTTTTTTTGAACCTCTGAATTTAGGACCTCTTGTTGATTTGTGCCTTGGAGATTGCTTTAGAATTCTCATGATTTCCACTTCCACTTCTTCTGGGTTGACTTAAGTGACATAAGGTTGACTTTTAGTCAACTTTTCTTCTTTTTTTCTTTTTTTTTTTTCTTTTTTTGGTTGAAGCATCTTTTTTTATGCAAATGTAAAATTTCCAAACAGCATAGGACAGCATTAGGTTGAGTACATACGTGGTCATGTAAGACATTATGTAGTAAGATATAATGTATGTCACTGGTAATTTACCAATAATAATCTGTAAAACATAACAGCATTTTGAATGTTTTGCCAGAGTCCCTTTTCTTATATTGTCAAAACTCAGTGCTTCGTGTATGTTTTTTGTAGACTTGCATCTGTGAGACATGAACATTGCAATGAAACTGGATAGTAAATTTTTAAAGTGTCATGTTTCATCTTGTGTCTGTCCCAAGGAATATTTTGGTTTGAAAAGAAGTCGGTTTTAATATACATTTGTGGATTTTTATAAAACCAGAAGATGGCAGCAAGTGTTGACTAGAATTTTGTAGCACTGAACTACTTCACACCTTCAGAGCAAATTGATACCCTTTGTAATGCAAGCATTTGCTTTGAATGCGATGTGTAACAGAAAAGAGCTGATTTACATTTGCAACAGTACCATTATTCTTGCACGGGGAAGTAAAAGGGCTAATCCATTTCAAACAGATTTATCCATTTGAAAAGACTAATGCTGTGAGAGGCTGTCAGTGTGCATATGCCAAACAAATAATGCAATGATCTGTCTAATATGTTCCCTGACAATACAAAACCACATATATAATGATGTTTTTTCTGTGTACTGTCATCTCTGAAGCTTTCTGCAGCATGTGTTTGGAAGATAGATGCTGTTTCTGAATAGGCATATCAACAGCTGAAAGAATTAATATTGGTGGAAGATACCTATGTGTAGATTCCAAGGTAGTTCAGATTGTGGGTAATCCTTCCGTGGAAGTTGGTGAGAACACTTAAAGATGAGGTCTAATTCTCTTTGATGCATCAGAGCATGTTTCTAGTTCTGCAGGGTGGATGGGAACTCAGCCTGGGACCTGGGCAATGAACCAGCAAGTAGAAGTGTAAGAGGTTTAATGCTTTGTTTCTAGATTTTAATTTGGGTATTGCATATAACGTCAATTTGTGGAAAGGCAGGAGTAAACCCAGACTATATTGTCTGCACAGTTTTATTAGAATAGCACACTTGCCTTCAGAAACTGATTGGAATAATTTAAAATCCTTTCTGGAAATCACATACTCGCCCACACACTAAAGCTAGCTTTGAGTAGTTAGCTCAACAGATCTTGCTGAAGTTGAAGAAGGAAAAAGTTCTCCCTAATTAGTGTAAGTTACACTGGACCAGATAGGAGCCGAGAGAAATATAATGAACATCACACATCTTTAAATAATAGTTTTGTAATACCAGCATCCTTCAAAGAGCTTAGATTTGAAGAATTATAGAGTAGCTATTTTGATGGAAGGTTTAAGTGATCTGGAAGCCATTAATGATTTTAAAAGTCTTCTGAATATTTTGCTTTTCTGGGCCTTTATAAGCCTGAAGGAACTTAATTTATTTAGTTTCTTCTCAGGCAAACCATCCTATAACTTTAATTATCCTCACTGTCTTGATTTTGTTTTCCGGTTTATCTGTTCAAGGTACAGGTGAGTCAGGTTTATAAAGTGGTATGCTGATGTTTACTCAGTAACGTAATGATGTTGACTGATAAAAAAATTTTAATTTTACTATTAAGTCATAACATTTGACTTGCTTATCTGTAGCTGGTGATAGTCTAACAGTCATACAGTGAGGGAAGGAAATGAAAGAAGAATACAACAGTTGAACTGATGACAATATTCTCTGAGAGTGTGTGTGTGTGCATGTGGAAGTGGGGTGGGGTGTATGTTGCAACAGCATGTTCAGGAATATGGTCAACTACCTTCTAAATAGAAGAGATGTGAAACTTCCCAACCCCCCCCCGTCCAACATGGAGAGTATTGGGAAAAAAGTGGAGAAAGCTTTTGAACTCCAAGGTGAAGCAAGTGGCTACAATAAATTACAGGAATCAAAAGAGAAAAAAAGAACAGATTTGTTGAATTGCTTTGTGTAAGAAAGATTTTTTGTTGCACTGGTGAGGGAAATGTTGGCAAGAATATTGTTACGGGATCTGAATGCCATCCAGCTAATAGAAAAACAGAGTACAAAATTAGTGCTCTGAAAAGTGCAAATACTCAAGTGTTTCAAATGAAAGTATTGTGTATAATATTAGAAGACTGAACAGGAAAGAAAGTTAATTGTTATACCTACCCATCTACTGGTCATTGACTACTGCTTAATACTGTGTACGATTTATTTCCAAATTCAAATACAGTTCAGGAAGTCCCACAGCCTTTTTAATCAATCCTGCAAGATTCTAATCACCTTCCTGGTTTAGAGACAAGTTAGACAGAGATAAGAATTTAGGCAGGAGAAAAATGCACTTTTTTTTCAGATTCCACTAGAATTCACTAATTTCCTAATATAAATAGGCTATAACAATGATTCTAAAATAAACCATTATACCAAAAAAATATGGAGGTCTAAGAACATGTTATTCTTCCACATTTTACACACAATATAACTTAATCTCCAAAGAAGTCTACCTGGAGTCATAAATGGAAGAAACATGAAAGAGGACAATTAACATTTTTAATCTTCTTCTACTGTATATAGCAATAAGTTACATGTCCTTTTTTTCTAAATTAATTACAATATTCTTCCTTACTGCAGCAAAATAGTGAGTGCTTTCTTCAAAACTAAACTCTGAAACAGTGGACAGATGTGTTTTCAAAAGTCTGTGGCTACTGTTGAATATGTATTAGCATTTGCTGCTTTGTTAGCTAACTCAACTTCTTTGAAGAGTGAAGCATACTACTTACACCATGATGGGTTCACAAAATACACTCATTTGCTCAAGGTATTTTGTAGTGCTGTTCCACCAACCCTAGGGACCAGATACTGGTAATTGAGAATGAATCTCAAGTAGTGTCAAGGCTCCTCAGTTCATAAAGCTGATAACTCTTCACGTGATTCTGTTTGTCTCTTTACAACTGATATGGTCTCCCCCTTTACCAGCCTTCAACAGAATAACATGTATTATTCAACTGCTGTCACAGCTACAGCAGTGCTGTGGTACTTGTTTCTGAGGAGAAGCAACTCTGATTTACCTTATTTATTATCACACATAAGAGTACTCTCCTACATAGTCTTTCTTACTCCCATGCAAATTAATTTCTTAGTACACAGTCGAATATAAGATCTCTTGGGAGTGAATCATTCTTGCAATTTCACAATTTCTTGCTGAATTACTTAATCAGCAAGGGGATAACACACCACAGCACTGAATTATTCTGTTATTCAAAGACATCTCCACAGCAAACTGGCTTTACCACAGCCTGAGAAAATATACTTTTGAAGATAATTTAAAAAATGTTTTAAGATGGTGATGTTCTAGTAAACGTGTCAGTTACATTTTATTGAAACAAATATAGTATCTTAGCTAGCACTATTAGAAAAGTCTAATGATTTGTATCTTCATATTGCGTAAAGAAGCGCAAAAAGTTAAAAGAGCGCCTTGGCTGATATTAAAACTCTTCTATATTTCTTGATTCCAAATTTATTTCAGCAAGGAGGTACACTCTAAGAAACAGTACTATTATATATACATCCACATGTTTTAACTTCTGCTTTTCTCAGCATGCCAAGTGCACGAGGAAATTTCATGTTTGTAGCCCAGATGTGTTTTAAAGTCTGGCCTAAATTTTGTAATGTCTTTAGTAACATACAGTTTTCATTTTAAACACATCTCCATTGACCACAGCTCAACAAAACTCTGTTAAAAGCCAGGAGACAATTACATTTACTGTATCAAAACTCATATCCTCACACTTTCTTCTTCAGCTACAGATGTAGCTTCTTATTTCTACTTCTTTCCATTGTCTTTGTCTCTTCGTGAGGTATCTTTATTCACCTGCTTGTTGGGGCTCTTTCCTCTTGGTATACTGTTAAATATTTGATTCAATACTATTATAAATAAGGGTTCAAAAGCATGTGTGGAGTTCTCCTCTATAAGTCTATTCGTTTATCTGCAGCTTGGGTGTGGGTGGTTTTGGGTCCTCCCAGGAAGGAGGACACAATACTCATGAACAGATTACAAATTGCAATAACTGATCTCCAGATAAATTTAAAAAAAGAAAATCTTTTTACTATTTTATGTTGCTCATTTTCAGAAAGAAAAGAGAAGTGGAAAGTTCAAATATTAATTTCATAGGAGGATCATGGTATAGTCAAACTACTGAGAGAGATCATGCTAATAGCATATTCTTAATGAAAAAGTGTAGGCGCCTGGTTCTTTTCAAAGTCCTTTTTCACAACAGTTTTATTTCTCAGACTTGTCAGCATTGCTATTCACAGCCTTCTGTGAATAACAGACCCCAGTGGGATCCTCCATGGGCTACAGGTGGAATCTGCTCTATCTTGGACCTCCACATACTGCAGGGGTACAGCCTTACCATGATCTGCATCACCACAGGCTGCAGGGGAATCTATGCTCTAGAGCCTGAAGCACCTCCTGCCCACCTTCTGCACTGACCTTGGTGTCTGCAGGGCTGCTTTTCACATATTCCCACTCTCCTCTTTGGCTGCAGTTGCTCCTGTGCAGGAACTTTTTCACCTTCTTAAATGTTTTCCCAGTGGTGCTACTACTACCAGGAATGGGTCCTTCTTGGAGCTGGCTGGCACTGGCTCTATCGGACACGGGGAAAGCTTCTAGCAGCTTCTCACAGAAGCCATCTGTGTATCCCTGCTGCTACCAAAACTGTGCCATGCATACCCAGTATACAGATACCTTTGACATCTTTAGGTTGAAATATATCCTCATCATGTTTCAGGAATACATGATCTGAATCATAATTCTGAGGCTTTTTAAGACCTCTTAGGTATCAATAAATTACGAATACATGCAAATAATACTTTACTTGTTCAGAGTTTTATTTCAGCATGATGGTATTTTGTTGATCTTTGTACATAAAATAATTTTTTTAAAATAAAGTATTGCATCTTTTATAATTTTAATACAATAATTTCGCAACTATCTATATGTATCTCCCAAGGGTACATCACATACCTTTTGAATTAATACCTGTTATTCATAAATAAAAGTGAATGTAATGATGCTTAAATGGAAGCTTGCCATGTTGAACATGTTGAGTGTTCACAGTACCTTGTAAATGAGGAACACTGAACTATGGCATTAATGACATTAATTCACCTTAGCAACTTTCAATTTTCTATTAAAAAGTGAGAGAGTAAGTCAGAGCTGAAGAAGACTTTAGTGGTTAAAAGTTGTTTGAAGCCTATTGAGCATGAACCAGGCAGCCGAATAATGCAGACAGCATAATGAACTGGAGATAAATGATCCCAAGCAGACCCCTGCTGAGTGCCAGGAGAATATGTTTATTTGGTAGATTTATTATCATAGCATCCTTTTGCAGTGACCTCCAATTTAGAGATAATACCTGAAACATTTATAATCTGTGTGTTTTTATTTGTAATTGTAGGACAATATTCTTGTTAGTTACCGAAGCAGCTGTGAGTAGTTGCTGGCTGAAGATATGTTATAGAATCAGCTTGATAAATTCTTCCTTCAGGTATGCAAAAGTAATTAAAATCTCAGTCAAATCTGTTCTTGATCAAGCATTTAAGACTGCTCATTTATCTTCAGGCCACAAACCAAATAACTTCTGAAAGGTTATTTTTTGAGGCTTCCTCCATTTCTAATAGAAAAGCCTTACTTCATAAATATTTTTACTGTTATTTGTTTTATGTCTACACCCACTATTCCAATACAGAAATACACAAAGTTGTTAAGAGCTGCTTAACACAGATCATAAGGATGATCATACAGAATTAATTGGTGTTGCTTACTTGAATATTGTAAAATATTAGCCTCACTAGCTACATTCATCAGAGGCTGTGCTGGAACAGAAGCTCCTTTACTCTTCACAAGGTACAGTGTAAGCAATACTCAGAAAGGCCTTTCAGATTCAGGTGTCAATTCCCTATATTTTTATTTTAACTCCATTAGCTCAGCCCCTAGGTGTGCATCACCTTCACCTTTAGTTTCCAGAAAGACTTCCTTCCCAGCAGTGGTACCCTTGGGAAAAACACCCCATGCAGTTAAGCCTTTAACTAGTGAATGGTTCATCAGCAAGGGAACTGGTTTTGAATGGATTCTTGAATGGGTTCAGAAGGAAAATTTTTCTCAATTCTGCTGTACATTACAATCACATTTCTATGAACATATGGGATTAGCTGTAGGATTTTTGATTACAGAGAAAATTTCATGTCTGACATCTTATCTTTTAACAGCACCCTTTAAATTGCACAGTTTTAAAGTTAATCTCAGATTCTTCTTCCCTAGGGTCACAGAAACTGTAAACAGAGGACATAAACAAGGATCTGGGTTTTTGTTCTCAGGTTTTTTTCTGCTGCAACTGCAAAAAGCAGCAGAGAGTTACCTCATTTTCTGTACACCCTTTCAACTTTCAAGGAAACCTAAGAGCCTTCTACAATGAGGTGACTACCTTGGTGGGGGAGAGCATTGAATGTTGTTTCCCTCAATTCTAGTACAGCCTTTGACATTGACTTTTGTAGCATCCTCATAAAAAGGCTGAGAAAGTACATGTTAGTAAAGTGGACAGTGAGATGGACTGAAAACTGGGAGAATAGCTAGGCCCAGAGGGTTGTGATCACTAGTGGTTTACTGCAATGATGATATTGGGGAGAGTACTGTTCAACATGTCACCAGTGACCTGTACACTGAGACAGAGTGCATCCTTAGCAAGTTTGCAGATGACACAAAACTGGGAGGAATAGCAAGTTTACGAGATGGATGTTGACATGCTGGAGAAACAAGCAGGGAAGAATCTCACAAGGTACAATAGGGGTAATGCAAAGATTTGCCTTTTTGAAGGCACATCCCCATGCACCACTACATGCTGAGGGCCATTCAGTTGCAAAGCATATTTGCGGAAAAGGACCAAAGGGTCCTGGTAGACACCAAGTTGAACATGAGCCAAAAGCCTTGGGAGCTGAAATAGACAGAGTTTGTCAGCAGACTGAATTGATCCGTCCTCTCCACTCAGCACTGGTGAAATATATCTGGAGTGCTGGGTGCAGTGCTGGCTCAAGAGTAAAGGAAAGATGCAGACATACTGAAGTGAGTCCAGTGCAGGGCCACAAAGAGGGTAAAGGAACTAGAGCATCTTTGACATGAGGAGAGTCTGAGAGAGCTGGGACACTCCAGCCTGGGAGCAGAAGACTCAGGGAGACGTCATTCATACGTGTATATGTCTGATGGAAGGGAATGAAGTGGGAGCCAGACTCTTCTTACTGGTACTCACTGACAGGACAAGAGGTAAGGGGCACAAATTGAAAAAGACATTAGATTTCATGTAAACAGGAGAAAACATTTTGTACTGTGAGGGTGGCAAAATACTGGCAGAGGTTACCTTGTGAGATCATGGAGTTTTCTTCTGTTTAAATACTCCATGTCCAACTATATGTAGTCCTGGGCAACATTCTGTAGGTTATGACCCTACTTGAGCAGAGGGTTGCACAAGATGATTTCAAAAAGCCTCAATGATTCTGCAATTCAGAAAAGTTGCTGAGAATGGCAGGAACAATATGCTTCTTCTGTTCCTTATGTGCAGTGTGTGTGTGGTGTACTGCTATTGTTTTGGAAAACAGAAGTTTAGCTACTAACTTCTTTGCATAGTAGTTATAGAGGTATTTATGAGGGCCTGGTTTGGTAAGGAGAAGGAGGAAAGAGGAGAAGGAAGTGGAAAAAGAAGATTTATTTTTAGTTCATTTTTGCTTATTCTGCACAGGGCTGTCACCATTTTTTATCAACATGACCCATATTTCAGTAAATTAACGGTATTCAACAAGTTCATCTGAACCTGTAGATAATGAACAATTAATGCATTTTAATATTGAAATGAGAAAGTATTATTTAATGTGACACTTAACATGTATTCATAAATAATCATGCATACAAACATATTAAGTCACTTAGAACTGTAATTAGTAATGTTCAAGTCCTGGCAAACAGCAAAATTTAATGGAATATACTGTTTGGCCTGCTTGGCCTTAGTAAAACTTTCAAAAGAGGGGCAGCGTGTCCTTTTTAATCTGCTTCTCAATGGCTAGTAGCAAATAAATGAACATGAGATTGATGGGTATGACAAATTAATATGCACACTGACAACTTATAAGCACAGCATCGCTTAGGGAATTACTATGTGAATATATACAAGCAATTATATGTTTTAAATGATTTGTTTCATTTTCCAAATAATATACCACTGAGTGGAAGTTGATAAAAAAGAGAACACAAATACAATATTATATCAACTTTTTACTGAACTTATTAAGTGGAGGCCCTCTTAATGAGGAAATTAATGAATGAAGCAGTTCATTATGGCTAAGCATTCTTTGTGGTCATTAAGAATTTGTCAGCATAGACCTGTCATAGTTAGTTTAATTATTATTAATATCTTATCTTGAATTCCATCTCCAGTCATATCTGAGAAGCAAATGCAAACCCTATTACATGACCAAAGTTCATCAAATAGGGTGAGTTGTTGATGACCTTATATTTTATTCATCTTCACATTCATATTTATCAGTTTTTACAGGAGCTAAAGTCAATCTTCCAATATTAAAAAAAAAAAAAAAAAAAAAAAAAAAACCCCAACACCAATACTCAAAACAAAAAAAATTTTACAATAATAAATGGTAAACAATAAAAAATAAACAA
>JBAFWW010066330.1:0-11135 GCA_036873685.1 Agapornis canus | reverse complement strand
CTTTTTTTTTTTTTTTCTTTTTATATTTATTTTTAAATTTTTTAAAAAGAGAAAAAAAAAATTCCAAAATAAAAAAAAAAAAAAAAAAGGAGAAAAAGAAACCCTACACCTAGACCCCAAACCAAAACACTTCTACACATATTCATGGTATGTTATATAACCAGTTGTTCTTCTAAGAAACAGGATCCTATATTCAAGATTAAATATCACAACAGCTTTATTACCCTTTTTGAAATGCAGTTACCACTATTTTATAGCAATTTGAATAAGGAGAATGACTATCTTAGTCTCTAAGATTTGCTGTAAGTAAGACTCACTAGACTGTGTAATTTAAACTGTTTTTTTTTTAGCCAAAGCTCTCATAAACATCAGTGCAAATTGTACTTCGGTTGTAATAAAAAATTAGCCTGTTTGTTTTATGGGATTTTTCTGTGTGTCTGTGAATTGATGTGTGGGGAGTAGGTTTTAATTAGTTTGTATTTCTAAGTGCCTGTCAGTCCTCAATGTCCCATAATTCCTTGTATTTGACCTTCTATTGAATCAGTTAAGTCTTGTCCACACTAACAGTTTAGTCTGAAATAGTCCACACACTGTCTTTGGCTATATTGTACTGGTTTCATTAATATAATGACTTTATTCTCTTATTTTCTTAACAGAATAACTAAAAAAAAAAAAATAAGAAAGTAGTCAGACTCTCCATCTGTAAATGCTGTTCCCTTTTCTGAGTACCCTGGCTAATTTCAGGCAAGCGTCCATGTTTCCAGAGGATTATAGGTCTCAGAAGTATGGAATTTCTTCAACATTCACAATGACTGCTGTCTGAATGTAAAACTGAGCAAAGATACGGAAGTGATGGTCTTTAGGGAACATAGGATACAAATCTGTGGTGCATCAGCTTTAGTGCTTACAGTGCTCACACAAAACTTTGCTTTGTCTTACAGAGTCATGAAACAAATTATTTTGCCATTTATAAGAAAGGAACCAAGGCAAAATATGATGGTTTATCCCTGTCAAAGGATTTAATACATTTGCTGATATGATAGAGGTGATTCTTGATTAAAGTTTCTGAAGCTGCTGCGCTATTAGCATGTCCCATAAATAAATCAGGATTCTATGGTAACAGCTTGAGCTTGTTAAACCTCACCCTCATGAGCTATAGGAGTTAGGCGGATCATAAGGAGGAGAAGAAATGGTTGCTCAGAGAGGAAAGCAGATTTCCTTCTCAGGAAGGCAGAGAACTAAATTCCGTCTTGTTCTTTTTTCGGGAGCCTCTGAGATGGCACTGGACAAAACCACTCAGTCAGCATCTTCATTGATGGGTTCCTCACAGCTAAGAACACATGGGATGATTTTGCAACACACACACACACACACACACACACACAAAAATCATATAATTCTCCTAGGTATTAGCATAAGCCAACAGTAATATGAATATAAAAATGCAGTCTTCTAGACTTCTTGAAAGAGACTCTAACTGTAAGGGAAAGTGGGATCGGCAACTGCATGCTCTTCTGCATGCAACTGCATGACTTCCAATAATTCTTAAACTATTACCAAAATGAAAATAATGAATGGATACTATCCCACCATTCTTTTTAACCAGAACAGACTTTTAATGTCTGTATTTGAAAAAAAAAAAGTTACTTATCTAACTGAAAACTACTTTATCTAAATTTATGGAGATTGGGAAATTCTCAGTTACAAGCATTTACACTGTTCTTCAACACATGATGTGCCCTTCAAAATTTTGCTAGTTCAGTTCAACTTGAACTGAGTGACTCAGGAGTGGGTGGGGGAAACCCAAAATCATCTTGTGAAATCCAGCAAATTATTCTTTCTTGTGCATTTTTCCCTAAAAGTAAAAAATCTTTATTTTCCTCATCATTTAAAGACCATATTATTTTATTTCAAATCCGACTATACAGACAAATGTACCTCATCAATGTGTAAGTCTGTGGAATCAAAGTAGTCTATGTGAGAGATTTGAAAGACTCATTTTAATTATGAATTTCCCATAGGCATCTGGGGTCGTATGTTTAAGAGCATGCGATGTACTTAAAAGTTATGTCTTTCAGCAGTCTCCACTACTGACTTCATGAGTCTGCCCTTTTGAAAAGCACCCTCTATCATATTTATGATGTTGTCTTACTTAAACTGGGTTCTAATCTGTCTGCTGAAGGCTTGATTGCACTCCTGTTGCTGTCATTGTACTCCTGTGACTGTTGACAGTGAATCCCAAAGGGAGGGACAGCATGGATTTGAGCAATAATTTCTCTTCTGTATTAGTGACTTCGCAACTCACTTCCAACTCATATTTAAGTCTCATCACTCTCCACCTCAGTATTTCTAAGGTGCTGTCTTTGTACAGCTGTCTCTCTTCCTTCTCATTCATATTAATTATCACAAGATCATACTCCTATTTTATCTTTCTTTAGTTTCTGCTTAATAAATTTTGAATTCTCATCTCTATGGTGCTTTCCACTGATATAAAATCCCAAACCCGTCTTTACTTGCTCTTTTTCTGTATTGCTCCCATTTGCTTCCACTCTGCCAGTGCTCACACTTACATTAATCAGATTTTAACAAAAAAATTCTTCCTAGTCACAAATATATCTCCTTGTGAAACTCCTTCCCACTGTCAGATTGTGTCTAAAACTCACTTTGGCTATTTGATTTATAGATAATTTTTATAATTTTTTTATATTTTTATAAATATCCAGATATATAGATATCCTTTTATTTGTATAAATGGTATGCGATTTGTCTGTTATTATTCCTCTACTAATCTCTGTATTTAGGCAAGAGGCTCTTCAGATCAAAGCTGTCTCAGGTATCCAGTTAGCATTAGTCATCGTATTACTGGGATCATTTTAATGACAAAATAACTTAACTATCTAATCACACTATCAGCATTCCACCTTTATGGAAATACAAAAAAAAACACATTATGCTAAGAAGCATTTTCAAAAGATATATGAAAATGATTAGGTCATGCACCTTTTTTTTTTTTTTTTTTGTTTTTTATTTGTTTAAGTACTTTAGTTTTAAATTTCTTGTAGAAAAAAGTCTGTCTCTAATGTTAGTCATAGACAGTTCAAAAAATATACATGCCTAAAGGTGATTGCAAGATAGAAAGAAATATATTACCCAGGATCAGAATCTCCGTTGCTGACATTCACTGAAGTCTCTTGTATTTGTGCAATATAAGCATGAGTCAGCACCTAAGTAAAGCTCTGCGTTCACTTCCATTGATGATGATTTGTACTGTCTTTTGTCCTGGAATAAATAGCTTTAAAAGATCATGAATCAACACCCTGAAAATTCTAGATTACCCTCAGTGATCTTGTGCTGACCTGGTTATATTTACAGTGTTTTCATTTTGAAGTCCCTTTCTGGGACTGGATAGAGCAGAGATAGTATAAGTCTAAAGGGAGGCTCCACAGCTACAGCTGCATAGGCAAGATTGATTGTATTGGCAGAACTTTTGGAAGTGACAATTCCTGTATGCTTTACTGGTATACTGATACTCGGATGTAGGTGACTTTTCACCTCATAAATAAATAGTATAAAGTTAAATTCATTAATATAGCTGGATAACTGAATCCTTACTTTTCAGTTCTCACTTAAATAGACTTCCTGTTTGTCTGCTGAGTATGTAGGGGATTATGATTTACCTCTGCACTTCTCTGGTTTTAAAATCTTCTTTTTGATTTCTGTGTAGCTAGACAATACCTGGAGAATGTTTGAGTTTGCTGTTTTATCAAATTATCTCATGAAATCACATATACTATAAATTACAATTAAACTATCTCCATATACAGTACTTACATTATTTTCATAACAGGATGTTGGGTAGTCTAGTAAAATAAGCTCTTTCAATTACATATTATTTCCCTTTTACAGTCCTTTTTATGGCTATTAAAGTTTATTTCAAGAAACACAGTCTCTGGTGGGTTTTTTTCTGATTTCTAGTGTAAGGTTAACACTTGTGGGTAACGTTTATTTGTGCTGGTAATATAAATTAGATGTGAAGCACTGAAGAGAAAAAATATATGAAAAAATGAGATTTTCTGCTTCCAACTCATTAACTGTCAGTGTGGAGCCTTATTCTGCATAATACTTAAACACATGATAAAAACAGAGTTTTGTTACTGGAATGGTGAGAAGTGGTAGTAGGAGCGGGATTATGAGAATTCCAATAATGGATAATTTTTTGAAGTCTCAAGTTAATGATGTTATAAATATGATGCATATCAGACATAATTTTAAAGACAAACATTTGAGATTTGTGGTTATGAAAAATGACTTTGAACTTTGGCAGTTCATACTTTCAGAAGGCAAAGAAAAAGATTGTGGGTTGTGGGGGGTAGTAGAATTTAGGAGTTTTGAATGGCTCAAGTTAGCGATACTTTGTCTTCCACCAAGTATGTTTTATGCATAGGCAAAGCAACAGACATACCTGAAGGTTTATTCTATATTTATTCTATATATTGTGGTTTGATGAAAAAGAAAGAGCAAATTGCTCTGTTTTTGGTTCACTTCAATTATCTCCAAGCATAAGAATCCCTGAATCAGTAGGGCATGTATTTTTTACATGTCTATTCCCATTTTCTTTCAGTGGATCCTTTCCATTATGAAACAGAAAAACCTTGCCAGACTGTTTTATGTCATATTCTATGTTTCTGCAGCACACCTTCATTCTCCATGCTCACGCACACACACACATGGTTTTCCTTTGTTATGAGGAGCATAAAAGTCTACTCCTTACATTACAAAATTCAGCAGAATATAATGTGGATAATTTGTTTATGGATAATTTGGGTTTAGTTGTTTTGTGAAAGACTGAATTACTGACTTTGCAAGGTAAACCATGCAGAAATTATGTCTCACAGTCCAACAGTTAGGTAGGTGATTCAATAACTCCTTTTTCTTTTTTTTTATGCTACACCAAATGAAACATTATTCATTACGAAACTGCTGCTCCAACACTAGCTTGGTGGAATTTCTCAGCAGATGGGGTCAATCCCTGTTTTCATAGCTGTCTCCTTGCTGCAGTTGCAAGAGGAGGATTTTACAAATGTATCTTTACCCATTTAATTCTTATTAGACAGTCTCCACACTGCAAAGCAGTCTTCCATGCAAATTCCTAAAGGTTTGTTATTTTAACTGCAAGACTTATGTTCTGGATTGAAGACAAATGCAAAATACCATGTTCCTGTTTGCTATTTGTCTCATGTAGCTTACCTGATTAATTGATGTTAAAGTAAGTGCATTGCAAATACTCATCCTTCAAGGCAAGTGAAAAGGGTAGTCTGTAACTTCAGCAGTGCCACTGGGAATATATTTGACCTCACACCTCCAATCCTGACATTGTTTAACCATATCCCACAACTAGCGAATTTCAATTATTTGTTCAGAGGAGACATTCATAATTGCCTGGTGTAAGCCTGCCTTTAGGATGCAAAGCAGAAAACAATGAAAATGCTACACTAGTGAATTAGAACAGCAGCACTTAAATGTATAAATTAAATGGGCCTCTTTTCACAGCTTTCTCTTTCTATTCTGAGAGGCCTCAGCCTGGTGACATCAAAGACAGGATTATGTGAGAAGATAAAAAACTTGATCTAATGTCCATGTTTGAAGTCATGAAAGTCCTCTTCTCTCCAAGCCAAAATAACCCTCCTTATAACACAATGAGCTAGGGTCCAGGTGCAGGGAGGGGGGAAGGTTTCAGCAAGGCACTAGGGATATCTCAGAGAAGCCAAAGAGTTGTACATTGAGCCATAATCTTCCCAAATGTGCTAATAGATTATATGTAGGCTTTGGAAGCTTTGTCCTGTCAATTAATTTAAGTCTTTCTTTTAATTGAGGAAGGCTATTATGTATGTGACTGGACTGGCCTTTAATATGAGTTTAACCTGTTTCACCTACTTATAGGGAAATCTATGTCACTTTATATGAGGAAGAAACAGGGAATGCTGAAACACATTGTTATCTAAGAGTACGCTGTGATCATGTGTTGTTGGCTTCTATGCATGTTACATTCCATTTCTGATGTATCGTGCTGACGATGTATCTTGTAATCCAACCTATGGATTACAAAGAGATTTGGAATGTAAGGCAAAATGATGAGCTTTTTGTATTTTGAAATGTGTTCTGCTCTGTGAGGGCATCTTCTTACATTCAAATATTCTCTTATGTGATGAAATTATCTGCTCTGAGTCTTGAAAACTTGACAGAGACCAATGCAAATTTTCACCTTATAATTATTTAGAATGTCAGGGCTTCATAAAGAAGACTTATGCTTTAATGTGAGCATCTGCAAAGCACATGCCCTTAAAAGTTCTTGCTCTTAAAACAATGAAACAAGTACTGTGGGCTTGTACAGTCTCCCAGTGAGCCAAAGCAAGTGATTCTGTCCAACTTAAAATGCATACCAACTGCTGTGTTTATAAACATCAGATGTTAGTGGGAATGTTTGCCGTTTGTACAATCTATGATCCTACTCTATGATCCTCTCTTTGTCCTGCATTTTCAGCCTTTGATGCATATTCACTAGCAGGAGAGATACAGAAATACTAGTCTTTCATAACATAACTATAGTCAATCAGATGCAACAACCAGTGTGAAAAATAAGGTGTTAATATAGCATATGTATGATGCTCCCCACAACCTCAATTCCAGCAATTTGCAATATTTTTATCATATTCAATTCTACTCCAGTGGTGGGAAAAGATTTCTCTCTGGTCTATTTACAGTAACTTTAAAATAATGTATCTATTGTAAGTATTAGTGCTGTTTACCTTACGTACTTACTTCCAGACAAATAGCTATGTTTTTATCAAAGTATTAGAACAAATATCTTTCACTCAATTTGAACTATGATGACAAATTGAATGCTATTATTCAACAATCTGGTTTCATACTGATTTTATATGTATGATCCGTGTAGCTACATATTTTGATGGTTATAAAGTAGTCTAATTTCTGGCTATTATAGTTGTGCCCAGGTACACATAATTTCTAACTGCCAATTCCCAAACTCCCTGCCTAGATATATCCATTACTCAAAAGGTCACTACTGCTTTCATTTACTGAGCTTAAGTCATTAAATGCTGTTTTCATTTGAAAAAAGGTTTATAATTGGATACTCTGTTGAATGAAGAACTATATTAGTTCATGGAAGAACCATCAGTAGCATCTTTGTTAAATTAGTCATTGATAGGGTGATTTTGAATGTTTCCTCATGTTGCAGGACACACAAATTAGTGCTAATTATATAGGCAGGTGACATATTAATTGGATTTCACAGGATACATAAACCATTAGAATGTGCTTTCCAATGTCTTACTACTGTGACATAATACTTATGTCAAGTCAGACTTACAGGTAGGTATTTTCTTCCGGTCTAGATTTCAGGCAGCACAGTGATGCTGAAGTGATTGCATAAGTACAAAGAAAGATTTTCATTACTTGGTTATGGAGGGAAGGCCCTCATAGAATATTTTCAAAATGTAGAAAAGGGAGCAACTTTAATCCTGCAAGAGGCCCTTGAGGCTTCTTTTAGCATTTGCAGCTCTGGGTGGTCCAGCTGAATCCTTTGTGGTCTCCCTAAGCATTTTGATGACAATGCAATTCACAGAAATTCTTGGGATGAGGGCCTGCTAGAATATTTAACAAGCTCTCAGCATCCTTTACTGCTTCTATGAAGCTTTTATGCCACCATGTTCCTGTATTTTGTCTCTGCCAGATAGGGTAGCAGGAGAAATTTGGTAAGCAAAATAACTGAGAATAAAGAGAAAGTTACATAACCAGGAAGAACTGAGTAGTGTCCATGCTAGAGCTGAAAACATTTGCCTAATTGGTTAGGTGCAAAACAACAAAAAGCTGACATTCATTCATCTATCCATACTCGGAGCTGGAAGCTGCCATCTGCCAGAATCAGGACCTCAAGGCAAAGTGACGTAGTTCTTCCAAGAAGCCAAAGCTCTTTGGCCCTTGGAAAAGGGATAATGTTAATTAGAAACACAAAGCTCAAAGGGATGAGGAAACCTTATTAGGTAGCTTAGCTCAGTAATATAATGAAAATGTTTGACTCAGATAATGCTCAAAGGAAAAAGGAAATTTAGGCTGTCCCTGAGGCAGTGCTGGGACCCAAAGCTTATTTTCATGAGAGTACCAGTGGATTTTGCTGCTTTCTTCTAAGTAAGACAGGTACCAGCAATTACCCCAAAGTTTTATCAACACAATATGTTATTTTGTGAGCCTTTAGTTTTTTTCATCTTTGCATTTCTGGGAATTGAATTAAAAGGAAGCTACCGAAAAAGGAAACTACCAAAATTAAAGTCTTTTCCCATGAAGACTAGCTTGCAAGTGAGAGTCTAACCAATATTTGTGATGTTTAGATACAGCCTCTGACTCTGCTACTAGCTGCCCAAGCAATGTTAGGTGTTCTTTCTGTTCTCCGTCTGTAAAATAAGACAGTACTGCCTTTTTGTTATTTCTGTATCTATCTCTGTTCAACACCTAGAATGGAAAAAAACCTTGACCTTGACTGGAGCTCCTGATTACCTACCAAGAAATTAAATGTTATGGCTTTGGTTTTTTTTTTCTTTACCTATTCCTGTTATGTTTGCTTTCCTTGACTGCATCATGTGACAGTAAATTATACCATAATGCTGTGAACTAAACAGAAGGCACATAACAATCCCAAGGCAAGGATTGTTGACACCAGTAAGGGAAAGTTCAGACTGAAAGAGTATATGAAGAGTCAGATCCCAAGAGTTAAACCTTGGTAGAGGTCTTGCAGGTTCCCTTTCCACCAAAATTTTTGTGCTAGAAAGATATGCCCTTAGCAGCCTGTAGTGCCCAATCTCTTCCTGCCTTCTCCTGCACAAACCCAAAAAGATTACTCACTCCCCACTTCTGGGACTTCCAGAAAACTGTGGGTAGTTACAGGGTGCCTCTGATAGCAGCAGATCACTGCCAGTACTGTGGTCTCACTCATTTTCATGGCTGTCTAAATAGGGAGCAGTCCCAGGTGGCAATTTTAATTTTCAGCAAATCAGAGAAATGTGGTTTTGTTCAACAGCTTTCTGATTCCTGGCTGGAATTCCTGGAAGGAAGGTGTGTTTTTAATGCTTCTCAGGCACAACAATGAAAACTAAATCCATTGACAGCAGGCTTAACTTCCCTATAAAAATCCTTCTCACTGGAGTAATTGCAGAGTGTCAGTAGCTGAAAAAATGGCATAACATTGTAACATCTCCTAAGATAACATTTCTTCACAATCAGTGCAGAATTGATTGCAAAATATCATATTACAGGAGAATTTAAGAGGAATTCATTGTCAAATTGGGAGAATGTGGGTTATAGGGTAGACACTTTTCAGTTTGGTGTGTGAAGATAGAGACATCATCAGAAACAAATGAAGCTCATTGTAATACATAAAAGTACTATGCAAGGAAGGAAGTGAGGGTGACAGTAAGAGTACCATATGTATGCTAAAAGTAATAGGAATCTATGAGAACTTTGCATTTTTTTTCTTGGCCATTATTCGCATTTCTGCATATTCAATGAGTTTTCTACTCATTTGTTAGAAAAGGGAGTCTTATGAGTTGCTTGTTTCTGTCAAGGCTCCTCAGATGGCTTTGTTACAAGACCTAAAATGCATACATTTATATGTCATGTTACTTAGCTCCATATTATTTCAGTGTATAATCAGTGCTGGTGTGAGGTTCTAGGCTTCCTCTACTTACACTGATGATTTGCCAGGCACTTTGATAACGAACTCACTACTGAAGCTCTGTTCAGCATTCAGTCTATTGCACTGCTTGCATTTTCACTAAAAATCAGTTACCAGAGAAAAGCAATGTTGCCCTGTCATAGCTTGCATTTGATGTATAGAAGTTGCATACACCCCATATTATGCTTGTATTTTTTCTTATTTGTTTCACAATTTCTTGTCCTTCAAAATAAAATCAGTCTAATAGGCTGATGTTTTTCCACATATTTTCCTTTCATTTGTGCCTTGAGATTTGAAAATGAAACATGCTAATGACACAGATCCATTTCCAAAGCAGAGAATATATTTAAATGTAAAATCTAGAGCAATATGATATTTGACAGCAAATTTAAGCCCATGTTTGCAACCTGTTTGTTTGTTTTCAACACTGGAATTTGTGAGCAAATTGGAACATTTGGAGTTTATTAAAAAAGCTTATAAACAGATTATTCTTTTTTTTTTTACATCTTATTAAGCATATGAAGTATCACAATAATTTTCATATATACTAATCTGTTATGGTTCAAGTTCACACCAACCACAGCTAAAAGACCACATGGAGATTAAGAAAACTCTAATTTCAAGCCTTACAAGAGGATAAATCCAAATCATACATCCCACATAAACCAACAGACTAACAAAACACGAACAGTTACTACAACCACTTTATTAAGTCTTCTTACACTTTTCCTATCAAATGATCATTTTTTCAGCAGCATTTCTATGGTGCAAGCAGTACATGAAAATACATTTTTATCTTTTCTTTCTGTACTTTTAACCAGAAATAATCATTGATTGAGCTTCAGTTTATTTAGACTGTCATGAAAGGAAGACCTGATCCACACTGGGAGTTTTTTGTATAACATGAAGAGTTAAAAACCTTTTTTTGTGGATTGAAGACTGGCAAATAAAAATTAATAGCCGTTACTAGTTCTTTTACTGGTAAGGGCTACTTTTGCTTTGCCTGATGATTTATCCACTGGCTAACACCTGCATTCAGTCAAACCCCTACATTTTGACACTAAGGGGCAGTGATTAGTTGTTGAAGAATATCAAGTTGTTTTTATTTTTTGTATTTTTGTATTTTTATTGTATCTGCATCTCTGCATGCATCCATGATGTCTACTCTTACATGGCATACACTGAAATAGCTTTAAAGAACTGCTTTGATTTAGAACACTTGGCTAGGACCATTCAACTCCTACATTAACAACCATTGTCATAGGTCAGCCCAAATGTTCATCTAGCCCAGTGTTCTCTCTCCATCAGAAAGAAAAACAATAGATGCTCTAGAAAGAATAGAATAGAATAGAATAGAATAGAATAGAATAGAATAGAATAGAATAGA
>JBAFWW010066320.1:26902-37349 GCA_036873685.1 Agapornis canus | reverse complement strand
AAATCATAAAATGAAATTCACTTCCATGTGAAGTTTAGATCTTACAGAGGTTTAGACTAACAGCCTTTTAATGTGTTGTAGGAAGGTAAATGCATTTGATTAGTGAACTGAGGCATGCTTCCTTGTAAGAGTCCACGGTGATCAAATGCTGACTAATGATTGAGTTCCTCAGTTAAAGTTTGTACTGCAACCTTGTAAGATGTGAGAGCTGAGGCATAGTGAGAGGATAGGTCTTTTACATGCCTGTAACTGTGAAAGGGCATTATTCAAGCCACAGGAACTGTCCATGCAGAGATTTGAAATTTAATTTAGCAATTTCCAGCTTTTTCTCTTTTCCTGTTCCCATCCTCATACATTTTAACTTGTACAATGAATTTGCAGACTTCCTGAAGAAGGAATTAATTGAGTTATTTGTCTGTGAATGACATGGAGGTTAACATAAAGCTGTGTTTAATGGTGCCTTTTAAAAGATGGCTTGGGACAGCATCTCCCAGGTGAAGAGCATTAACACTCTAACCCATTATAATCACAAAGGCAGGGTAAGCAAACCCACCACCTATAGCACTGGAGTTGTCACTTGTTAGAGGTATTCCTTTTTAAGGGAAATGAGAATTCATAGCAGAGCCGTGAGTCATTTAATGACACCAAGCACCAGTGCAGATGGTATTCCTCTGGAAAATGTAAAATGAGGTTGTTTTCAACTAAGAAAAAATAAAAATCAGTATTTCTCAACCGATTCAAATAATACAAAAGGCTGTGCAGAGTTCTCAAGCCATGTTCAAAAAATAGCAACTATGGTCTTTAGGATTAATGTTGTTTAATTCTTGCAGTTTGTTGTCACTGTTTGGGTACAGCATTTCCATGTGCCAAGTTGAGTAAAAGGCAAACTAATAAATTGTGAAAATAACTGAGCACAATCTACCAGTTTCAATTGTAAAAAGGGAACCTTTCATATTCTTGTAACTAGTGTTTGTTCAAGTGGTGATGTATCATAACACTAAGCATAGCTGTTGCAGTTTTGCCGATCCGAATGGCTGCTCAGTTGGGGCTTTAACACAGGTGATTTTTAAGAAGAATGGTGATCCCTCTTGTTGCCCACAGCTGTTGTGAATTACATATGTGATAAGTGCTGAGTTGTGTTGGAAAGCTTTAAAACAGAGGCAAGGGCTACAAACTGATGTTGAAGAAGCTGTGAACTGAAAAGGTGGCTGTGTCCAGGCTGGAAAGATGGATGGATGAACAACTCCTTATGGTATATAACAGTTGTTTTCTTTTTCTGTGACCTTGAAGCCTCCTAGCAAACCTGTTTCTTCATGAAAATTAGACACCAGGTGGATTTTAGACCTTCACATGATGGGTAAGTTACATTATATTGTTTCCTTATATAGGCATAAGGGTGCAGAAGCTGCATCTTTTCCAAACAGTGCCGAGTAGTTACTAACTTCTGCCAAAGGGTCAGAAGGAAAGAAAAGCAAACAAAACCCATTTGTTCACTGGAGTTTTACAGTTTCAGTTTCTGGTTTTTTAATGCTATGTGCATTGTGCTAATGGCTTAATGTATTAGAACATTCCTATGAGGGGACATCTGGGCGCATTTGTAGTCTGATACTGGTATGTGACAGAAGTGTGTGTGAGAGCAGCTATGCTTGGTTTAATTTCTACACCATCATGTTTTCATTTGTTTCGGGCTGGCATTAGTGGGTTAGTATCATTAGCTTGCAAATGCCCAGTGGAACTTTCACTTGGAAGTCTTCAAGAAACAATCTGTAAATAACTGCTGATTGTGTTTACAACAGTCATCAGCTTCTATGTAACAGGTTACAACTTCATTTGTAAAGCTAAAGGGGTAGAAGAGCAATGTTGTGTGTATTGGATGCTTCTCATCATGGTTTTCTGCTTGCATTCTGTGGGTAATGCTTCCCCACCCTATGCCTACCACCACTTTCCCTTCCCACCATTCTCTCTGGAAAGTTGAATTCAGCTCTCAGATGCTTTGTGCTCTGCCTCTCATGAGACTTTCTCATGTGTGTCAGTGTTTTGTACCGGGGAACTCAGCATTGGACTTGGATGTGGTTTTGAGCACAGAACAGAAGTGAACAATCCTTTCTCTTTGGCATCTAGCTATGTATGTGTTAGTACTGCTGAGTGTTGTTGGCTGCCTTTGTCACAAGGGCATATTGCTAAATTTGTTGTGCAATAGCATTCCCAGGTCCTTTCCTGTAAAGCTGATTTCCATCTAGTTGGCTCCAACCTGCTTGTTGTGTGGGATGACTGTGTCTCGGGTGAAGGAGTTGCTTTGGCTAAACTGCATGAGATGTCAGTCAGCCTACTTGTCCAGCTTGAGACACTCAGAATTAGGATTCCCTGTTCTCTTGCATATTGATTGCCTGCCCTTCCCCTCCAAATAAATCAGTATTGTTGGAAGCCTGCTGAGAGACTGCATCATAAAGGTCATTATTAAATTAATCAATCAGTTCTAGCCCCTAAAGAACACTTCCAGTAAGTGGTTTGCAATGTTTTACAGGTGGTCATCACATGGCTCCTTCAGAGTTAACTGAGTTACAGCACCCATCATACACAGTATAGTTATACCCACATTAAGAATGAGGAGTGAGTTTCAAGGAGTTATTGAAAGCTGTTTCATGTAAGCTTTCACTTTCAACTGAGAAAACAAAAGCTCATTTGTGCCCCAGTCAGTGAAGGCTGTGAATTTGGCTTCCAGTTGGTAAAATCCTTGACTACAAGCACATTTGAAAAGTAAGTTCATGTGAATAAAGGTGGAAAACAGTTACTTGAGACTAGCATGGTATTCAAGAGACACTGCTCCACTGTGACTTCATACAATTCCAGCTGCATCACCCAAATGCTTACTCTTGCAGTAGGAAATTCCCTTTCATTGGTGTAATTTATATTGTATACATTTGGGAACATTGGTCTTTGTTCAGTGCTAAGCATGGAATTAGGTTTCCTTGGATAGTGGGAAGAAGAAAAATCACACAACAGTAATGCCAGGCAGTTCTGGCAGTTTCAGCTTTTCAAGGATTTGAGCCAATCTTCATGAAAACTCATGTTTTCAAGTTGTGAAAACAAAGAAAGACATTAAGGGGACATTTTATTGTAAGGGAGGAGGGGAAACCAACCTAAAGCATTTCTAAACCAGATGTTGTCATAGATACAGCTTTTAAGTACATGTCATATACCACAAAAGTATGTGGACAGGCATTTGCTACTCAGTAGTTAACTGGTTTGTGTACATCAGGTCTCCTATGATGATGAAAGCAGAAGACTTTTTCCTACTCCTATGCTTTTCTTCAGACTTTTACTTCTTATTTTCCCCCAGAGATGTGGCATTCTCACTGTTATTTGCCCCCACTTTCCAAACCTAGATGTAGCAACTACTTGAAATGCAGGATTATCTTAAATGCAGTGTCTGGAAAGAATGAATGGCTGCTAGACATCATTTAGTATGAGAGATGGTGTAGAGATTTAACATCATCTTCCCATTCATCAGATTTCTACCTCCCTGTGAACTAAATTATGTTCTCACACAAACTATAGGAAATGTGGCCTATAAAATACTGGTCAAGCCATTCTGAGTTACCATCAGCAAATATGATGAATACTCAGAGGTTCACTAAGGTTAAGTGCAGTGGCAAGCTCAATCAGACAGATGGAAAGGTGGTTCATTCTCACTGAGGAGAGTTCATATTGACATGTTCCCAAACTTAAGTTATTATAGTTAGAATCTGATCCTAGTTAAAGGACTCACTTGATTCCTTTATTTCAAAGGCTAAGTATTTAAAGCTATCATTAGGAAAAAACATTTTGAAGAGAAGGATGCTGGAGAGAGAAAGGGTTTGCTGTCTTCCCGTTTTCAGTGAGCAGCCATGCACTGTAACCAGTATTTGCTGTTACATGTACATAAGCCTGTGGTTCTAAAATAGTAGCTTTACCTCCAGTTTCAACATAAAAAAATAGATCAGAAGTCATGTCAAGCACTAATTCATTTCAGTCTCAGTGGTGGATTTGAATGGTTTAAATGTTACAAGCTATGCTCCAGAGCCCAAATAGGTATGTTTAAACATGATTACAGACAGAATTTTGTGGTGAATACTGTTGGCATGCTGTATTGCATTATGTCCAAAACAACCCATTCCCAAATGCCCAAATAAAAGTAAATGATTGTGCATTGCATGATGATACCATTAGGTGTGCAACTTTGGTTCATGCAAAGTCTCGCTTTATGGACACGCTGCTGATAGTCCATAGGTTCCTGAAGATGCTGCACATGTGAGTGTCTCAGCCATGTTCTTTCCATAACACCAAATGGATACTATGGTCTG
Organism: Agapornis canus; assembly: GCA_036873685.1. Taxonomy (NCBI): domain Eukaryota; kingdom Metazoa; phylum Chordata; class Aves; order Psittaciformes; family Psittacidae; genus Agapornis; species Agapornis canus. The sequence goes on along the minus strand of JBAFWW010066320.1, from coordinate 33,006 downwards.
GCATACTGGTGGCAAAAACCAAGCCCATGTCATTTTGTCCATTAAGTCCATTTAACCAAGACATTTCACCAGCCAAAAAGCTTGAGCCTCTCTTAGATTTTCTGTACTCTGGGAGAGGCCAGCGGCTTATCAGTTTTTCTGTCCTCAAGTCCATTATATACAGGTATCTGTTATCAAACAGTAGAGCAAATATCTCTCCAAAGCCCAGCAAGGAAACATTTGAGAAGTCAGGAGGCTTGATAACCCTAGGAGACAAGACAACATTGTATTAACAGATGGAAAATTAGAATTAAACCTGGCAATATGTGTAGAGAAAGAGGTTCACAGAATTTTCATCAATATTCAGCCTATATCTAAAATCATTAAAACTAGTATGTTCCACTTCTCATTTATTTAAATAAATATATATTCTATTTCTGATTTAAAGATGACTAAGTCTTAAATAAAGATTTACCTGAGAATATCATAGCTGGCAAAGTCCCACTGGTATAATCCTAGGGCTGAACTGCACACTATGTATTTGCCATCAAAGTGCAGCCTGGGCTGTAGGGAGATGCTGCGATCCTCAGAAACAGATAGTGTTTTTAAGCATTTGCAGTTTATTTCCCTTCCAATAGGCCAAATCTACAATTAAAACAGAGTTTAAGGCTATAAAACATTCCTGTTATAAACAGTTACACAGAGCAAGCCTCACAGTCTCTCTTTAAGCATCAGGTAAATGTGCACGTTTCCTCAGAAGTTCTTATTTCCCTTAGGGAGGAACATCAGTTCTGTGACTCCTCTTACAGTGTTGTTGCAATATGTGATGTTTCTAGCCTAAAAAACCCCCAGTGAATATAGGCACTTTAAAGAACAAATCAACCATCCAATTGGACAAAAACGTGTTTCAGTTGTGAAGCACATCCATAGCTACAAACTACAGCACTCTCCCACCCAAAAGTCCCCAGCCATAACAGTTCTTGCAGTTAAGTGCTTTGCTGTCAAGTTAGCACATTAAGCATGCACTGAAAGCACTTGCTTTTTGCATTACTATTCATGTAGAGCTATGATTTAAATCTAAATTGTGAAGGAAAGCATTGAAAAGTTAGCTTCCAAAGAGCTGCATGGTACACAACATTACAAGCAGGCAATGTAGGAGAAAATAAAGCTTTCTATTATTTGTAAACTCCAGCAAAGCACTCAAGCATTTCTCTCGGTACTGACATTATGTATGTATGAGATATGGTACACACCTTGATTTCATACTTATCTGCACTTAGAAGAATATAATCCCCAGGACTATGCATAAGAGATTTGACTTTGCACTTCTGCAAAACTACCTGTAATTGAAGGATGTAATGATTTATGTTGATGCTGTTAAATAACCAAACTTTCATTTGCATTTCCTGCACTCTGTACTCTTGTATAAAGGCAGTTATAATACTTTTAGGTACTGAATGGAACCTACAGTTTACACTTTTCTTGTTCCTACTAGTGGCAACTTTATTAATAAGCAAACATATGCATTTCACCTCTAGAACAAACCCCCCCCCCATCTTCCAGTTCTGAAATACTCTGAACTAGAATACTGTTTCTTGACTTCACAACACTTTCCATGCTCAGATTTTGGTTATCATGATAATTTAGGTTTTCTGCATTATTTTTAAAGTAGATTTCTTTCAGAACCATTGTTCTTATTTGGTCTTTGAACCAAGAACTGATTCTTCATGTTATTCACCTGCTTTGAACTAGAAATATCTTCAATGGTCTGAAAGGTTTAATTACAGCTCCTTTCAGTGGTTTTTCTGCTGTATTCCCTGAAGTTCTAGAGATTCTACACCTACGTGCAGGGTTAGGATTAGGAAACAGAAACTTGGAACATGTTACAAGCTTACTGCAAGTGTTTTGCAAGATTAATTGAAAAACATTATTCCCACCTTAGTGACCCATTCTGTGTGTCCAGTGAGGGTATTCAGGCACGTTCCTGTTGATAAGGCCCATACTTTCACAGTGAAGTCTGCAGAGCCACTGACCAGAATATCAAGTTCATCATTGTAATCCACACTAAAAACTACAAGCAAAGAGGGTACTGATGAGGAAGACCAGTCTCTGTGCCCATGGTTTTCTGTGAGACAGTAACTAGTAGCATCTATATGAATTTAGTAGCCTCTTAATTCATATGCTCCTGCAGCTTTAACTATTGTTCTTGAACTGCAGACATGAATGGTTGCTCTGGATTCCTAAGTTTACATCACAAAGTGACTGATTTTTGTCCAAGTTAAGAGCATGTACATCAGTGGTTCCTTTATGGTTGGATTATGGCAAAGCATAGTTTAAGATAGATCCTATTTTAAGAGTTCTAGTAAATCAATTCCAGTGGGATTAGTACATTTGATATACCTCATTACTCACAGGGGAACAGACCTACGGCTGAGTTGAAGATAATTTGCAGTAGAGGACAGAGAAGTTAATTATGAGGGAAATGCAAGTAACAGACTTGGGACAGAGCCTAAAAGAAAAAGGTATTGTGCAGAGAGCCAACTTACATTATAATTTGTTTGATGACGATGTATGTTACTTGACTGGTGAAATTACAACTTGAAAAGCTCAACATACCTGCACCAGTATGTCCTCTAAAATGCTGTGTCTTTGCCCCAGAGCTCCATTCCCAACAGGCTACTGTGTTATCAAAAGATCCTGTTACAAGCTTTTGTTCATCAAACTTCACTGCAGCACAAGTGTGTGTCTGGATACCATATATGCACTGTCCTGTGCTTACATCCCACAGTTTTGCAGACAAGTCATCTGATCCTAGAATATAAAAGAACAGGATATCTGGAAGCAAAGAGTAAACAGTATTTCCAATTCTTTACTCATCTTCTACATTTGTCTCAAATTTTCATGGAACCACAGAATGGTTATGACTGGAATGGAAACCTGGAGGTCAACTCTTCCACCCCACCCCCCCAAACTGGTTGCCAAGGACCATAACTAGATGGCTTTTGAATATGTCTAAGGATGGATGCTTCACCATCTCCCTGGGCAACCTGTGCTCAGTCACTATCACAGTAAAAAAAGCATTTTAGAGGGAACCTCCTGTGTTTCAGTTTGTGTCCATTGCTTCTTGTCCCCTCAGTGGGCACCACTGAAAACAGCCTGCCTCCTCCTCCTCTGCACCCTCACTTCATGTATTTATGTACATTGATAAGATCCTCCCTGAGCCCTCTCCTCTTTAGGACAAAAACTCCCAGCCTTCGTTCATATGAAAGATGCTCCAGACCGTTCTTTGCCTTCATGGCTCTTTGTGGGACTCTCCAGAGTGTCTGTGTCTCTTTTCTAGCTCAGAAATGGACACAGTACTCCAGGTGTAGCCTCAGTAGGCTGAGTGGAAGGGAAGGAGCACCCCCTTCAACCTGCTGCCAACACTCCTCCTAAAGCAGCCGAGGATACTGTTAGCCTTTGCATTGGTGGCTCAACTTTGTATCCATCAGGACCCCCAGGTCCTTTATGGCAAGCTGCTTGCAGCTGGATGTCCCCAGCATATACTGGTGCCATGGGGTTTCCTGTCCCCAAAGTTCATTTTCTTTTTTAAATATGCTCTGGCAGCATCTTAGTTGCTGTTCTTCCATATTGAAGGTTTTGAATTTGTTCTGGCTGTATTTTTTAAGTTCAGACTGAAATCTTGAAGCCTGCAATCTTCAGGGAGGAAGCTGAAGTTATGATTACAAGTCAGTCTAGTAGCAAGTTTAAATGTTACAGGTCTTCATACAAGCTCTTGTGTTAAAAACTGCAAGTGCTTACAGACTGTATCAGAGAAACTGTCTTGTTTCAAGCAAGAAAACAGCCTTTTCCTGCCACACCTTAGGAGACTGCAGCAATCACACAGCTCAAACAAGGTTCCTTTAACAGGAAGTTACCCTCTAAGAGAACTAACGTATCTTTACTTCTCAAATCTGAAGCACGAAACCTGCTGTTACTGGTTTGTGAGCCAACAAAGAAATTGGTTTCTTTTTTTTCTATTAAAGTTAACTACTAGTTCTGTTGGTGTGCTGGGGGTTACAGAAACCAGAAAGGACAAAAAAGAAGGAATGTTGCATCATCTTAACCTGTGTTGGCACTATGGAAATAATCTGGTAAAGGAAAAGTAAACTGTCATTAATCATACGAGGAGGTGACAAATGTAAGACTCCCAAGTTTTCTGTCCTTCCTACCTGTACACAGAAGTCCATCCTTATAGTAAAGTGCATATACTCTGGCACTGTGTCCAATTAAAGAGGATGTCTCAAAGGCTTCGTGGTCCTTCAGTTGCTTCATCCTTAAAATAGCCTTTAGGTAAACCTTCTTCCAATGTAGAGGATCCTGAACAGAGTCATCTATTTGCCAACCCAAATTCTTACATGCAGTCTGCCACACCTCTGTACAGGCACTTATAACCTTGTTCCACTGCTTAGAGACGAGGCAACATGTGAGTAAAGTCTGAGGATCAAGCCATTTTAACAGATAAAAACTAAGCTCCAATGGAAGAAGTTTGAGGAAGTCCCTCTTGAGGAGAATCTCTAGATTATTGGAGAGGTGCCTGAGCTGGACTGCTCCACTCAAGCTAATCAGGTGATCCAGAGTTTCATTTTTCTGCAAGTCCGTCAGAGAAAGAAATGTAATAGAAATGTTATCAAGCCATGCTTCAAAGTCCTTTTTCTCCATAAGGTTATGGAAAAATTTACCTGTGATACATCAAAATACTGTATTAGTTCTGTTCAGAAAACAAGGTAAGCATCACATCTTTATTACTGGTACATCAGTATTCCAAATGGCATGTTAACACACAGGCAGAAGTTCCCAAACACATTTTAAGGTATACATTAGACCAGGACTAACTGTTTGCATGCGCTTTCAACTATCATTTGTCCCACACCAGATGTAGAAGTGAACTGTATGGGGCTAGTGAATTCTGGTGTTCATTATGAATGGTAACAGCTTTCTTGTTCTGGTCAACACTTTCAAATCCAGAATCCAATAAGATAAGGGTTAAACCTATTAAAGCAAACAGAATCATAGGTTAGGGTTGGAAAGGACCTTAAGATCATCTAGTTCCAAACCCCCCTGCAATGGGCAGGGACACCGCCCATCATAAACACTCTCTTAGGGTTTACTGATGGATAATACTGGTAAATGGAAGAAACCAAAGCATTATAAGCAGAGTGATGAGCTAGCTGCTGACAGAACTTACTCATACCTCTGTCCTGAACTATTTCAAACACAAAGCAGGTAACTTTGTGTTTAAAATGAACTTGTAGGATACAAAGACCGTGTTGAAGGATATGTTGCCATCTTTCTAGTTGGCTTGTGTAAAGACTATAGATTATGCTGGTCTAAGATCACTTTTGACATGTTTGCACTGCTTTGACCTAAAAAACTTTTATTTCTTTTCATTCCTGTTTGGTTGGGTTTTTTTTTCCTATTTTACCAGGTTATTTTTAATTAAAAGAATTAACTTTGAAATTGAAGGTCTGAAACACCACCTCCTGAACTACACAATCTGTATGCATGTGCACTACTGGAGTTCCTACAATAAGTTTGGACAAGACAAACATTGAGGCAAGTTACAAAGCCATAGTTACTCCTTTTCCCTGGGAGATCTAATTCTGCTCATTAGACTGCCTGAATTTAATTCATAGATGCTCCTAACCCAAAGAACTGAGGAATCTGAATGGGAGTCTGTGTTGTGTCTATTTCTATACAGACATTTTACCTTCACAGGGTGAGATCTTAAAAGTGCACCTCTTAACGTGGCACAGTAGAACAGAAAGTGCAGCCTTTGCTATGCACGGTTGCACAGGACACGCACAAGAAGGTGCTGGGGGTCAAATGCACTGAAACAGCCGCTTCTACCAGGTCGCAAGTTCGTACATTAGCACTTACCGGCTGTGCCCAGCACATCGGGCAGAGAACAGACGGGCTGTGCTAAGGGGCATGGGCTGGCTTTGAAGCGCACACAAATTCCTATGGGGCTCCCCCCGCACAAAGCTCTAAGGGTCTGCCGCGCTCAAAGCGAGAAGCCAACACTGAGCTCAAGCGCTGCGGTGAGGCCCCGGTACCGAGCTCCGTGCACAACGCTCGTTCCTCGG
>JBAFWW010066320.1:0-23139 GCA_036873685.1 Agapornis canus | reverse complement strand
GGGTGCTGAGGCACTGGCACAGGGTGCCCAGAGAAGCTGTGGCTGCCCCATCCCTTGCAGATGTTTGGAACTGGGTGAGTTTTAAGGTCCCTTCCCACACAAACCATTCTATGGTTCTGTAATATAACAAGCTCTGGAGCTTTGGACCCCCTCAGCAGCATGGCAATGGAGTCAGGGGTGTAGTGCAGAATCAAGTCAAAAAGAAGGCCCAGCTTTATTCCCCAGGGAAACAGACTGGACAAGTAACAATCCCACAGCACACATTTTGACAGTGTAAGCATTCACATGGGGAGCTCACAGCTGTTCCTCAACCAGAAGAGCCCAAACCATTGCTGACGGGATGGAAGCTGTGCATCTTCAGACACCCCAAAAAGAGGAGCTGAAGGTGACAGGACACAGCTGGTTCCCAGTTGCTTCTGACTGCCCGATGCTGCCTGGGCAGCGTTACGCTGGTGCCTTACCTGGTGATGCTCAGAGCCAGGGTTGGTGGGGCAGCGGTGTTCCCATGGCCAGGTCCTCCCTTGGTTTCAGCAAGGAGAGAAGACAGAGGATCCTGCACTGATGGGATGGACGTTGTCTCCGTGCGGCCGGAGCGGCGCAGGCTGGGGAGCTCACAGCTGAAATGCCACCGCGGGCAGACGGGCCAGGGTGCAGGGGCTAATTTTAGCCCCTCGGGGGTTTTATCTTTCCACTTCCATTCTTGGAAAGCTCCCCTTGGGTAAATATAGAGAGGGGCAGCGAGGTGGGGGGGGGGGCTGGGACAGGTGCTGGGGCTGCTCAACCCCTCTGAGCACACACAGTGTCAGTTCCACCCTTCCCTTGCAGGAATCACAGGGTACCGGTGCTTTGAGTCCCTGCTGCACCATCAGCCTCCACTTACCACGGTCACCACTAATCACCCCCATGGGTTCTCTCTTAACCCATCGCCCAACTGCCTTTTCCACTTCCAGAGCCACGCAAACAGCCATTTGCAACAACCAGAGTTGTTTATTAAACCTAGGGAAGGCAAATGGCACCGAGGACGGTCCAGATTCCTCACTCAAGCTGCTTCTCAGGCTTCCCCCCCCCCCCAGCTCCCCCCGCCAGAACCAACCCTTGCTTTGGCTTCATGAAATTCAGCAGCACACAGGAAGGCAGGAAAGCTTCACAGGGGCAAACAAAACTACAGGGAGCAGTGACGGGGCTGCCTTATCAAAAGCTGTCAGCTGGTAAGTGCAATCTTACTTTATCCAGCTCCCTTTAAACCTCTTCCAAACGTCCCAGCAGTGGAGCAGGAGTGTCGTGACAGTTGGAGGCAGCGCTATCAGCAGGATGAGATAACAACAGGGGAACCAACTCACCCAGCAGAAATATCTCCACTGCTGTAAGAGTGAAATCAGGGCTCTGCAAAACATTCGTGGTGTGCCCACAAACAGCATCACCCTCACAGTTTGCAGCCACGCTGGGGAGAACAGAGAGCAGGACAACAGCCAGTACTCACAGGCCTCAGACTTCTGCTTCCTTATAGTTTCACTCTGTCCAAATTCACTCAAAAATAGGCTGCCTCAGAAAGGTCAATTTGCCAAAGTCAGCGTTATAGATGAAGCTATGGAGTAGGAAAAATATGGAGAAACATCAGAGCAAAAGCAGGAGTTCAGGGTTTATCACGAGTCAAGAAGCTGCAGCCACAATGGGGACGCTGCAGGTAAAAAAGCCAGGTGTGCCTGGAAACCCCTGCAACAAAAAGCAGACAGAAAAGCAGCAATTAAAAATCCTGTGTGTGAAATGTGTCGATGTGAAGTGATGCTGCACAGTAAGATACAACCCTCCTAAAACATGGAGTCTTTGACAGAACGTGAACATAGCGTTTGCTTTTTATCTGTATCAGTTCTGTTAGTGCTTTCACTGTTGGTGTTGTGTATGGGAACGTTTGTGAAGAAAACAGAATTAAGCATCAAGCAGAAACAGGGAAATACTTCAGGAAACTTTAAATAAAAGTCAAATAACTCAGTTGCAAAAGAATTTGCAATAGGACAAGAAAAAGGTGGGATTGAAGAATGGGGTTGATTGAACAATGGGATTGTAAATGAAGGAGTCTCAGGAATGTTAGGCTTTGAGAAGGTGTAAATCACTGGGATGGGCTTTGCCAGAACCACCTGGTGGCTATAAACAGGACACAGGAATGGGTGTGTGTGTGTTGGTAGAGCGGAGACTCCCCACGCACCCAGCGCTGTTTGCTTGCCTTTATTTGCTTAATAAATTTGTTATTTTATTTAAGATCCTGTTTGGATAAAATCATTTCTATCACCCACAAGCTGTTATTTGATGGTTTCTCTCTGCTTTAGGTGTATATATCCGAAATATCCCATCCTAAAGTCCGTGGTATGCTTGGCTCCTGTGTGCAGCTGATGGTGGTGACTGGCATACTGGGAGCCTACATTGCAGGTACAGGGCTCTAGGTTACAAACAAGAATCAGTGCGTGCAATGGAAGCACTGCACTGAAGAAGGTAAATGTTAACGTGCTTGTGCAACTCGCTGATGCTCACAGTCCTCTTTCTTTCCTTGTTACCAAGGAATGGCACTACCATGGCCCTGGCTGGCAGTGCTATGCTCCTTCCCATCCTGCATCATGCTCTCGTTCATGGTCTTCATGCCTGAGACACCGAGGTTCCTGCTGAGCCAGAGCAGGCGCTCAGAGGCTGTGGCTGCTCTGCGCTTTCTGCGGGGGCCGCTTGCGGACCACGAGTGGGAGTGTGAGCAGATCGAAGCTGGTGCTCAGGAAGAGGTGATGAGAACCTTGTTTACTCTTGAAAACGCCTTTCTGTGTGGGTGTAACACCTGGAAGCAGGCAGTGTCATTAAGATGGGGTTATCAAAGCTTAGTTCATAGACTTTTCTGTAAGCGCTGGCCAAACCTGTTCCCTCAGACAAATGATACTCAAGAAGCAAGTGAGATTCCTTGAATCTTTTTCCTCTGCCTTTCAGCTATCAATGTTGGCTGCCATCAGTGCACATGAGCAGCAGTCAGGCTTGTGATCTTGGTATGACAGCTCTTTCCTTTTTTGCTTTATTTAGCAATCTGCAGGCTTGCTGCACGCCTCTGACACTAACGTCCTGTTGTTTGTGCTGTATGAATGCATTTTCTCATGTATCTCTGATTGCTTCACTGACCCTGTTATGAGTGCTTAAATAGGCATTGAAGTTCAGTTTCTGCAAGCTGTGGATTCGTGTTAACTTTCTCTGCAGAGTACTATTTATTTCTGTGCCTAGAACCTGAGAAAAGGGGGAAAATGCTTTTCTGGAGTTCTCATACTCCAGATGTAAATGTTTTTGCTGCTAAGGTGCTTAGTTTTGCTAAAGGGGGGTGTAAAACACTGAGTTTGAACAGATGAAAATGTCATGAGGAGGGGTTTTGTTGGTTTTGTTCTTTGAGAAGATGAAGTTTTTCACCAAGTCATTGCTTTATCTTTTTAACAGAGGCTGAATGTGTCTGAATTTAAGAACCCCTCAATCTACAGACCACTTCTTATTGGTGTGGGTCTAATGTTCTTCCAGCAACTCACAGGCATTAATGCAGTCATGTTTTATGCAGAAACTATCTTTGAAGATGCAAACTTCAAGGTAACTGGGGTCTGCTTCTAAACTGACAAATATCTACAATAGTTTCAGCTTAGTCAGTGCTGTAACGAGTCTAAAACACACAACAAATGACTTGATAATGATGATGCTGCTGGGGTGGCTGTTGGGGAAGTATGTTGTGTTTTGCTAGTCTGAAACTCTGGTACTAGTAGAAATCCATATTATAGTCATTGCCCTGTATATATTGTTTTTAATTGGAGTTGCAAATGCAATGTTTCAGAGCAAGTGAAACTTTAGGAAGAAGTTGTGGCTAATTTTAAACTTTATTAAGAAGATTGTATGTTGTATTAACTGGGGATGGGGTTTTGTTTGGGTTTTTTAATCCCTGTCCCCTGTTTTCTCCTCCCACCATTAACTTCTTTGGCATAGTTTGTCTTTCAGATTCGAGTAACAAATGCATTTGTAATGCTTGGTCAGTGATCCTCTTGCCAGCCTGAAAGAGTAAATCCTCCTTCCCTCTTCCTTTCTTTCAGGACAGCAGACTGGCTTCTGTTGTTGTGGGTTCCATACAGGTGTGTTTCACTGCTGTGGCTGCACTCATCATAGATAAAACTGGACGAAAAGTGCTCCTCTGCGTATCTGGTAACACATCTTACTGAATTTTGTTCAGCAAGAAGAATTACTACGTAGAGTATCAAAAAGGGTCTTAACTGTTGGGGGAATTAGGTCTTGAGTTTATGCATTATTAAGTGGTTTGCTTTTCTATTTATAACTTGGTATAGCTATAGATTTGAACTCATAAGAGGAATCTATTATAATTATATATATATTGTAGGTGGAACCCCTGGAAATTGCATACATCTTTTTGTCTTTTTACCACGGATGTTTCAGTTGGTGCTAAGCAGAGCTTACCCTAAGTCAAGGACTTTCAGTCTCTCATGCTCTGCCAGTGAGGAGGGGCACAAGAAGCTGGGAGGGAACAGAGACAGGACATCGTGCCTGAACTAACCAAAGGGATATCCCATACCACAGCACATGCCCAGTATAGAAACTGGGGGGAAGAAAGGACTGATCGCTGCTCGGGGACTGGCTGAGCATCAGTCAGCAGGTGGTGAGCAACTGTGTTGTGCATCACTTGTGTTTCTTGGGATTTATTCCTTCTCTTTTTGTTGCTTCCCTTTTCATTACTGTTGTTAGTAGTAGCAGTAGTAGCAGTATATTTTACTTCAATTGTTAATCTGTTCTTACCTCAACCCATGGGTTTTACCTTTTTATGCTTCTCTTCCCCATCCCATTGAGGGGGGATGGCTGTGTGGTACTTAGCTGCTGGCTGGGGGTAAACCATGACAACTGTATTATGTGGCTGGTATTTAGAGTGCTTGTCTAGCACCTTTCACTCCTGTCAAGGCTAGTGTTTATTTCTGCTAATGGTGTCTTTTAAGAAACACTTTGTGATGGGCAGCACATCTTCTGTTTGGCTGATCAACTGTGTTCTGTCTTTCAGAGAATACCCAAATGGGAACTAGTGACAACTTGGTTATTGCTTGCTTTTCAGGGGTAATCATGGCTCTCAGTACTGCATTGTTTGGGCTTTACTTTAAAATGGTCCTTCCAAATCCAAACAACTCATCAAATCCTGATGTTTGGGCCCCTCTAAATTCAGCATCGCCAGGAACAGAAAGCAGCATATCCTGGCTTGCAGTGGTGAGCCTGGGCTGCTTTGTTGCTGGTAAGTGGAACAGGCATCTATGTAGCCATTACACCAAACTCAAGCTGTCTGCTGAGTGTGACAGTTTCGTTCCATTTTGCCACATTACTGATTAACGGGAATGAGTTGTGTCTCTGACAGACTTTTTCAGGGTATAATGAAAAGTTGGGCTGAGCATTCAGAACTGTGGTGGGAAGAGCTAAGCCAAATCCCTGAAAAAGGAATTTATACCTCCTTGTGCTAACAGTGAGTAGTGATTGCTCAGGTTAAATTGCTTTACTGTTAATGGACAAACAGACTTTGTTAGTATCTGAGCCACCACTGAATTTTGTGATGGCACAAAGCAGCAGCAGGAAGAAACAAGGTTGGATTTTAAGCTTACCAGTGACTTCATGGCAAGAAGCCTCTCTTGTTAAGAATACTTGTCATTAATTTGCTGTAAAATGCACCAGGATTTATCATGCTGCCCTAAAATAATCTGTTCTCTTTCCTTTGGGCAGAGGTGCTGTGTTATTGGAATCATCCAAAAATCTAGAGTGAGAATTGCATCCTCCTTGCTTGACTAACTTGGGCATCATTCAATCATCCCTTTAATATGTATTTAACATGCATTTATTCTCTTCTGTTCATAATTACAGGTTTTGCCCTTGGCTGGGGTCCTATTCCATGGCTGGTGACATCCGAAATCTTCCCACTTAAAGCTAGAGGCGTATCAAGTGGTGCTTGTGTATTAACAAACTGGGCTATGGCCTTCCTGGTAACCAAAGAATTCAGTGATTTAATAGTAAGCATTGGAAATTATTCTTTAAAGATGCTCTAAAGAGAGCCTTGAGCCAGTCTTTTCTGGCAATACAGAACTGCAGTTGTACAGTACTGAGCTCTTAATAACGTGGGGTTTGTTTTTTCTTCAGGGTTTCTTAACATCCTATGGCACGTTCTGGCTCTTCTCTGCCTTCTGCTGCCTCAACATAGCTTTTACAGCCTTTTATGTTCCTGAAACAAAAGGACAGACCCTGGAGCAAATCGAGGCCTACTTCAGATCTTGAGTGTAAGGCATTTTGTATTGGTACGAAACCATCACATGCAGACATCTCAGTTACTGAACTTGCTAGCAAATCATTTTAATGAATTCTGATAAATATGAATTCTGGTTTTTTAAACACTATCTGGGATGTGCATGCACTTCTGTGTAGTCCCTGCCCAAGTCTCTCTCTGTGGGTGTTGCATGGATTCTTTTTATTTGATTCTGAGACGTAAATTAAAATCTAATTTTGTAAGTAAATAGGTTTAGTTCCCTTGCTGCACTTTACCTTTCCCTTATGGCACAGCTTACAGTGAAGAAATGAATTATATAGCCTGGCTCATGTTAAGTTCAGACTGCAGTACTTTATCTTTGTGGTGCTGCTGCTGTTTCTAGGACGCCCAACTGTGGAATAAGTCTTGGTCCCAGTAGGAGACGAATACTTGGTTTTCATGAGTGGTACTGTTAAGTTGACCTTATCTTTTCATAGTGCTGTCAAGTTGGCCAGGAATGCATCAAAATCACAAAAAGGGTGTAGCTCTTAGGAATTATGTATTATAGAATTAAAGAAAGGGCATCTCTTTCAAAAGGAGTTACAATATACTGGAGCCACTGACAATATACTCTTAGCCAGAAAAGGAGAAAAACTTGTAATTTAAGGGGTAAAGATCCAGAGGTCTCTGAAAGTCTAAAAGATGCCTGGAAACACAAACCAGTGCTTGATTATGGTCCTTGTCAAGGATGGGTAATGCTTAAGACACAAACACCAATCCCACAGGTATGATAAAGCACTTAAATGAATGACATCCCTGAAACACAATTTCTAGAGAACTCGAGTGGAAACAGTCATGCAGAGCTGTCTGCTATAGTTCTGCCTCCTGCCTGTTTAGTGTCTTGTCTGGTAAAGCAAATTCAGAATAGTCATTAGTTCTGTATGTGTGGAAAAAAGGGAGGTCAAATTTATGATGTATTATATAGGAAGGAATAAATCTGATACTCCTTCCTAAAGGTGATAAATGGCACTTAAAACCGATCCAGCTGTGATAGGACTGTTTCTATTTGGAAACACAAACTGTACACGCTGTCACATGACATTAAACCCAATGGTAATACAGCAGCAGTTAAGACAAGTGGTAGGTAAAGAGATTGTGTCACAAATGTAGCAACAGTCTTAACAATTACTAAATTACAAAGCAGTCTGCTGACATTCAAAGACTTAGTTAAAACTGACATTCCAGGTTGATAACACTGTTTGCATAAACCTTTAGAGACACAACATTTTCCATTCAACCAGATGAATACCTCCTAGAGCTAGAAATCCGTATGCAGAAAATTATCTCTTAAGTTTGCTCTTAAACTCGTGTGCTGATGTCATGATTTCCAGTAGCAAACAGGAGTCAGCTGCAGGTCAGCAACAAGTGAAGCAGGTAGGTAGTGTACAGGCTGATGAAGCTGCTGTGCTCAACTAGTACAAATACTTTCTAACCTGCATGCAAGTACAGATGTTCGGTCCATTCTGTCACATGGGCTTTCCTGTACTGTTAGTAGAGTTTATCCCTCCACAGAATCAGGCTAAGCCTATCTGGGATAACACTGCTTTGACTGAATTAGGAAGCATTGTGTGTATGAACCATGCCTTCAAACTGGTAATAATGACAATAGTGTGGTACTCGTTTTTGTACACAGAAGGCAACAGAAATTATTCTCAAATACCTTATCACTTGCAGATGTGATAAGATCACATTACTTTAGATTCCTATATATGCTTAGGACTTTTAATCCCTTAAAACTTGTGGTAAAAATTACAAATATACACACAAGTATATATATAATCCTTTGGATTTGATTTTTACTGTATCTCAAATGCAGACTAAGCCAACAGCTCTGGGAAAGCTGCTGCTCAAATTAGAGACCCACACCTTTAGGAAAACGTACAGGAGTTTTGTATCCGTGGCTTGGTCAGAGAGACAGAGACCAACAGAAAGTAAATGGCAGGAGCAGCACCCTGGACCCTATGCAACTGGTTATGTAGCAGTGTTACACTTCCCATGGGTGCTACTGTCCTGCTCTATTAGGAACTGTGTAAATAGTGATTCAGTTGACTGGCCTAGTAAAACCCAAACATCAAACAAAGCCATCCCCCAACAGCCCAAGAAACCAAACTGAAAACAGCAACCTCAACCCCAAAGCAGGGCAGATCTGTAATCCAGACAGGCTCTACTTGTTCCTTGCAAAGTGGGAAACAGAAGGTACCCATTCATCCATTCAGCCTAGGGACACAGGTGTGGGTTCTGGACTAGGTGATCTGCAGGGATCTCTTCTAACATCAACTGTTCTGTGATTCCATGAGTCACTACCCATGCTGGTAAGGAGGCATGAGTACACACTATAAACTGCCTGTACAGTCTAATGCTTGCACCAAAGTAAATGACATTCCTATAGTTTAGTCAGACTAAGGCACAGTGCTGAAGTGGTGACAATCCTGTTAGCCAGAAGAGGTTAAGAGCCCTGCCTCCTCCAACAAATCCAGCATGTTGGGATAGTAAATGTTTCTTGCAGAAACTTCTAAGAGTCCAGAATGGGCCTTCAGGTGAGCCTGACAGCAAGTGTCCAACTTGGTAACAATTCTTCCTTTAGGGAAAGGATTTCTTCCATCCACCTGTAGCAAGATTTTTCAGTATTCCTCTCTATTAGAACAACACCCATCTTACACAGCTGTAAATTAAAGGTTATCTGTCCTCCCATCCATGAGCTGGTGAGCCAGCATCAAGAATGCAAGCTAAAGGCAGCTTTAACAGACATGAAAATAGGAAGGGTTGTGCTTAGGGTGGACATGGCTACAATCTGTACCCACAACTATTTCCTAAGTTCTAATGAGCAGATGCATGCACATGCTGGAGAAGCAGAAGGGAAACAACATGGCTCTAAGGCTGGAGTGAACAACAATATAGCTGTGCACACCAACAGCCTTCCAGGAAGCCTTGTCATCTAACACCAGTCTGAAGCAGGAGAGGTTGCATAGATGCATAAAAACCTTGCCCTTTATAAATGGTGCACAAGAGCTTATGAATCAGTACCACCAGCTGGCTTTTTTCAATTGGAATTAGCAGTCAATGGTATGTATTTAAGACAATGTTTTGAGTGAAACAATGGTTAGAAGCTAGTTCAGAGGATGCCAATTCATCACATCAAGAGGCACAGAACTCATGGGCGTCTGATGAGGCACAGTCTCTGGAAATAACATTCTCACAAAGAGTTACAAGCTCTTGTCAAGACTTGGAGCTGGCACTTCCTTTTAGATGCTTATTAAGGTTCACCCCATACATCTATGGGTGCAAAAATACTAAAATCATAGTAGCCACTGGTTAATACTATTTCTGCTCTTAGATTAGTTACTGCTTAAAATATTGCTTCTTTCCTTATCAGCCACTCCAGCTGAGAGTAAGAAATGATCCTTTCCGATAAGGCATTGTGTATTTTCTTAGGTGGAGCAATTAAACCGGTCTACACAATAATCTGGGCAAAAAAATACTTTGCAAAAACAGTTTTACATTCAGAGAGACTGAAGCAAAAGGCACACATCTCCAGATGGTCATGCTTGGAAAGAAAGTGAAATCCTGACACAGGAATGGTGTTATAAATTAAAGTCAAGGATACAGAAGTATTTCTACACATAGAACAAGAAATACCTGCTAGTAAAGCTAAAATCTTTCTATATCTATTAAAAGCCTGGAAGCATCACTCTTTCATGGAAAAACAAAACAAGCAAAACAAAACCCCCCAAACAAACCCAAACCCTTTCAAGGTATAGTTTAAAATAAAATTATTGGCATAAAGGGCTGAAAAATAATCTTTAAATCTTTAAAAATGAAACCCTGTCCTTTAATATAACAAAATCTTTAAGATGACTGTTTCATCATAGAAAACCAGCTTCTTAGTGCAATTTCCATCTGGATCCAGTTAGAAAAATGCAGTTATCTGGAATAATGACTTGCACTGTTGGTGCAAGAGCAGACAACAGTTAATGCAGTGTTCCAGGAAATGGAGAAATGCACTTGGTTTGGGTTTTTTTGCTTGGTGTTGGGTATTTTTTTGTTGTTTTGGGTTTTTTAAACTTCCAATTCCTAAAACAGTATTTTGAGAGTCTGTGTTTTCTATAAAAAGTCTCAGTTCAAAGAGTCTTGACACCAAAACAGTTTTAAACTTTCTCTAAAAAATATGCATGGACAGGCCAGAGCAAAGGAAGCAGCATCTTCTTATCTTACCTGGTCTTATAGAACATGCTTGATTCTTCACTGAACATACCACAGCTCCATCAGTTGGAGGACAGACTGACTGGTTGGAAAGACCTTGCCTGCAAGCCTTTGGTTTGGTTTGTTTGTTTTTTTAAAGGCTTGAAAACCAAAAGGAGTGATTTATGTCATAAAATTCCTCCTCCCTTATGACACACGCTGTTGTAAAACAACTCAAGGTAGTAGTAACAGTATTAACTTAGCTGTTGTCACTCAGGTACTTCAAGTTACAAGAAGCTCAGAACAAGTAATACTTTTTATTCATTTTCAGCCTAAATCTCTCATTGGTTACCTACTGTTAGAATTTCACAAAAAGTAATGGTTCATTAACTGAGAAAACAAAACATACCTATGTCAAAGATGTAAGCATCACCAAATCAGGCTGAACTATCCAGAACAACATGGGTTCTATAAAGATTAATCACCAATACTTCCAGCCACATTTTACCACTAGAAGCAGTGTTTGTGACACTCCCACAGAGCTCACAGAGTTGTAAGAAAATGTGAAGTACGGAGGAAAGGTTTGAAGACTGTCTTCACTTCAAGTCAATGATGTCTTCATCATATAAAGAAATGGGCTGAAAGGGACAGCTAGATGGTGAGCTCTCCTCCCTGTTGGCCAAGGTATCTGGATCCGAACTAGTGGAAGGATGACGTCCTTCAGAACAGCTTTCAAAAGAGCTTGAGATTATCCTGCAGAAAGGAAGACAAAAGTCACTAAAATACACAGATCAGGGCAAGTAGGATCACTGGCTATTGCTAGATTTAATCAGGTTATCTTAAAGACAGAGACAGACCATTAAAACCGAGTTTCTCTGGTTTATTCTGCTCAGTATCACCAAAAGGTAATTGTTAATGAAGTCCCTGCCCAAATAATTTCCAAATAGCACGATCAATCAAACATGATTTTACATCGCAGCAGATTTTGTTTTATTAATCTCAGTCTATTGTATCTTGGCTAAATTCTGTCACTGCTCTACATAAATGCAGGTTACAAGCCAGTGAAAATAAGAGAATGGCAGCGGGGTCAGGTAAGCAGAGCCAGACCCACCAATGCTGTGGTATTTCTTTGGAAAATACACTCTGGAAATAGCAACACAAGAGCATACAAATAAAAGAGCAAGTGAGCTGCACAGTGCAGATCTAGCAGTGGAAATCACTTTACAGGCTCAACTGCAGCAAGTCCCCAGAAAATCCCATTTAGTGCTGCTTTGGTCATTAACACGTCTTTAGCAATCAGTGGAGTTGTTTCAATACTTAAAAGTATTCAGATGCTCTCAAACACGTTAGCATGAAACTCACATGAGGGTACAAAGGTCTCAGCACCACCCCAAGGCAAGCATGACCAATCAGTTCTGAAAGCATTTACAGCCCAATTTAGGTTCTTTTCTAAAGACAGTATTTACCTGTCACTGCTGGTTGATCTTACTGCTCCCTGCTTGGGGTCTGACTGTCTTCGAGGAGCCTTTTTTTGCTTCTGTGCAGTTTCTGTCTTGGGTATAGGCTCATCCAAGAGGCCTTAGTAAGGGAATAAAATATACTGTTAACAGAAAAGAAAGCATCCAGGAAAATGTCAAAAGTATCTGTTGCTGGTTTCTATTAACTAAAGAGTTTCTGCCTGGTTTAGAATATAATCTGTGATCAGATGCTGGCTAGACTACTTGCGAATTCTCAGTTTCATCTGTTTGTTCATACTACTTAGTTACAAATCTGACTGTGATGGCCCAAAGATTAGAAATTCTGTACTTAGCAATTGCTGTGTGCACTGAAGAATGAGGAGCATTTACCCAGCAATTCTTTACGTGTTCTGCTTGCAATTTCTTTAATTTCCATACGAGATAAGGATAGGGAGTGAGTAACTGGCATAGAGGGAGTGCCACTGGAGGTTATAGTAGTGATGACCTTGGGAGCCAAAGGTGACTTCAGAGGTCGTTCAATGCTTCGCCCAACCAGGTTACTGAGAGGAATTTTGTACAGGTTTTTGCATGGAACTTCACCTGCAACAGGAAAGGAAAAATGAATTTTACATTTTCACAACAGGATCAATTCTTGGTACTTCCAGACAGAAAGTGCTGGGTGCTTTTTAACCCAAATAACAAAGATCATTCTTGTGTTACCTACTTGATGATCCTTTGTTTCTCTGTTATTGTTCCCCTACAGACTGATTGTTCACAGATCATGTTACGCTACATTGACTGTGTAAACTCTTTCAAGGCTAGAACTTTTTAACTTCTTTCCTTAGGTTCTCAAAGGAGCTTTAACCATCCAGTGGTAGTTTAGCAGCAGTGCTACCACGCAGTCTGAACTGAGATACTATGGAGCAAAAGCTCAGCCAGATCTGTGGAGAAACTAAAAAATCTCTCTCTTCCAGACTCTCAACCAGGAAGTCACAATGTTCCACCTAATTGATGAGATGTGATAGCTGTTGGAACGATCGGGGAAGGTTATTCAAGCTGCTTAGACACCACGTTACCTTCTAGAGAAGAAAGAGGACTTTCTGGCATTTCATAAGCTGTCGGTGTTTGAGGAGAGCTCCTTGAACTCATTTCCTTAGCGCTGCTGTCACACGATCCACTTACTGCAGCAGTAGCTTTAAAATAAATATCTGACTGAAATGACAAATAACTCATTGTTAGTACAGCCAGACTTTACCCTCTCAGTAAGAGCTCAAATGTTTGCCCACTGGGTTCTACTGCTGTAATGTTGACAAGTCAGCTAGGGTTGGTCATGGAAACGTTACCCCACTGTGTGAGGAACAGCTGTGATACTGAGGATAGCATCTGCCCCATAAATGGTCAGATACCTCACATCTGCATTACTGGGAGCATTAAAGGACAGTGAGATCAATTTTGATTCTCTTTGTACTTGATATAAACTAAGAGCACGAAGATGAATGGTTATCACAGATCAAGTAGCTCATGTTACAGCTTTTGGTTGGTTGGATTTTGGCTGCAGCAACTTTACGTGTGAATTAGACCCCAACATACCACAGAAACAGCCAAACATGATTTGCTTGTGTCTTACCTTTGACGCTACAAGTTGAAGCTCAGGCACAACTGCTGTGTGGACTAAGTTCCCATTCACCACTAATCGGATCTCAATGGAATCAGTAGTGAAGGCAAGGATATAAGGGAAAGCACAGACTGCAATGAAACAAAAATTATTTGGCAAGGAAAAATGGTTAATGGAAGTGTTTGTTGGATGCTCCATCAAAACTGTTCTTGAGTATCTGACCTCTTCGGGCATCTCCCTTTCCTATGAAAAGGGTTGTCTAACATACTGATGGACACTGAGCTACATCAAGCCTGAAGAAAACGTCACTCTCCATGCCTGGCAGAACGCAGACTGAGTGGAAAATGAAAAACAGAAAAGAAGAGAAAGGAAAAAAGGTTCAGCAAAGAAAGAACTTGGCACCAAGACTCCACTTTTCAAAATTACCATATGCATAAACTTAGCTAAAGTGGCATCGGGAATGCAGCATGCTTATTCTTAGCACACATACTGTAATTCCACTAAAAGCCAGGTGCAAATCTAAACAACCATCTAGTAAAAAGAGGTCTTTTCTTACCAACAGCATAAGGAACTTGATTCCAGCTGAAATGGAAGTCATAAGCTGATGGCTGGATCAGTGGAGAACCTCCATTGAAAGGGTGTACCTTTCTGTACTGGCAAACATCTGTAACACAGAAAAGGAGCATCCATCACCTTACACTGCACATGACAAACACCAGTCTTATAGGCATATTTTCCATCAGTGCGGGCATTATATGCATCATCAAGCATTTATGTAGAAGTCCCTTTATCTAAACAAATAAGGGAAGTGTGCTTCCTCTGTGAACAAAATGTTTGAAAGATCAAAATGAAAGGCCTACATTTTAGTAAGTTGTCACATTCTTTACTTCTTTACTCACATATTCTGTTAGGGTGGTGAGGCATTGGAACAGGCTACCCAAAGAAGTGGTAAATGCTCCATCCCTGGCAGTATTCAGGCCAGGCTGAACGGAGCCTTGGGCAACACAGTCTAGTGTGAGGTGTCCCTGCCTACGGCAAGGGGTTTGAACTAGATGATCTTAAGGTTCTTTTCAACCCATATCAGTCTATGAATGTACTGGAGGCTCCAGGTAAACATCTATGACCCTCTCACATACATGCTGGTTCCAGCTCTTTTCTATTTTTAGGCAAAACTGGATTTTTTTTCCTGCAATTGCTATTCTTAGACTAAATTAGAGTTTATGTCCAGAACTGTTTTATAGGTCTTTTTCTAAATACAAACTTAAGCCACTGCCAAATTCTGTGCCCCATTTATAAAAGGAGATTCAGAGCATTACAATGAAATAACACCAGCAGTGCCAAGAGGCAGGCTGAAGGAAAAGCACAAACACAGAATGGGGTAGCACACAGAGGAAAAAGGGCTGGCATGCTAAATTGTACATGTCTGGCAAAAACCTAGGAAGTGTGTAACTACTTAAAGAATGAGCTAGATGCAAACAAATAGGACTTTTGCGATTAAGGTGGTAACATATATAAATATATACATACCCATCCATATGCCTGAAATTAAAACCTAACAGCTAGTATGTCTACATTCAGCATACCCTGAAATAAAATAATACTTCAATTTCTAGTCTCTCTAATACACATTTAAATTCAAAAGCATGTATATTGAAAAACTTCCCATGAAACACTGAAACTTACTTAAAAACAGAGATCTAGACTCCAATGAAAAAAGATTTACATATACAGATTAAGGAGTTATAACTTTCAGCCTTCTCTAAATACTTACAGTTGTAACACAACAGTAAACCAGCTTCACCATCTTCGTATACATCAATAGCTGCAACAAAATTAACCTGCAAAGATAATGGGAAAGGTTAATGAACAGGCAGAGGATATTGAGATAACCTAACTGAAAATAACCTATTCACAAGAACCATCAAATGGAATGAGAGACTCTAACTGCCTCTCTTGGGAGTGATTATTATGTATTCCAAAAGGAACAAATATCTCAGAGTGCCCTAAAACAGAGGTGACAAAGTGCAGAGACATGAGGATGTCCATAAATTACTCTTCCAGGAGGTCAGCACAGGATGCACTGAGTCTGAAGAAAATAGTCTCAGTGTTGAAAACTTACCTTGTTTGTTTCAACGTGATGCAGTCTATAGGACTCCCCAGTGCTCTCATTAACTAAATCAAACTGATGCCGATACGCTACACAGATCATATTGTCACTGTCTCCAGTAGGTCCATCCACCAGCGTCATAACCACTGGAGGGTCAGAAAGGCATATTTCCTATAATGTAAATAATAGGATTATTCTCTTTTTCAGGCTCCTATTGTCAGTGCTGCAAGTACTCCGTGAATTTAAAGGGATGTCCTCTAAGAACAGAAATATGAAGCAGAAACTTCATTAAAAAAAATGTGAAAGATCTCTTTGGCATGCACATGATGGAACTCCATCAGTTGACTTCCCACTTTGATTTGACTGGAGGTTTAGAAGATAAACCCCATGTTCTTTGGCTTCCCTCCCCCCAAGGGCTGCCCAGTCTGTTAAGGTAATTAGTGATTAGATCACACATACCCGGATGTACTGGAACTCCTCTACTGGAGATTCAGATGAGAACAGCAGAGAGCTGCTAGTTAAACTGTTGCATGGATTGTATTTCTTTGTGACAAGAAGGAGTTTGTTCCGAATAGCCACGACAATCCTCAGTTCACTGCCATGGTGAGTATTAATGGCATACAAGTGGCAGCCTGAGGAAATAATGCACTAGATCAGAAGTCTCTGGGGTAGGGTCTGTTTATCTGTATAATGATTAGTACAGCAGCGCTCTGATATACGACTTAGCAACACAATTAAAAACCTCCAAGAGGATAACATTAACTTCTAGAAAAAAACAGAATGCAAATTCTGCAGGCTCCAGATTTCCAAAGCAGCTTGCTTCTGAAGACTAGAAAATGACTATGTCTACTAATATAACAGGCAACATCCAAGTAATTTAAGTACTTTTTAATGGAGACTTGTCAGTGTTCTTCCACCTTAAAATATTCAGTCTCACATAATTCTCCTGTTCCTCAATCCTGAAAGTAACGTATCTATTTTTCTCTATAGAGTTTTTCATCAGCAGTATTTTCATACAGTTCTAAAATGTCTTGTTGGACTACACCAGACTTACTTTCACATCTAAGCTTAACGAAGTTTGAACTGACTGTCTAGAGAAAAATACAAAGGTGAACACCAACAACTGCCTCAAAGGAGCTAGTAAGTCCCTGGCAACTACAAGCATCATACCACAAGGATTGTTTTTAACACAAGAGAAAATAATCACCTTTTGTTCTCTCCAGTTTATTTTCTCTGCAGTCATATTTGCTTCTTATGATTTGCTTTGTTTCTATATCCTTTTGGACAGCACTGAGTCTGAAGACAAGGAGACGAGAGTCTTTGCCTGAAGGATGAAGACAGGACACAGCAAGTTAAAAAAATATGATAGTAGTTTGAAATTAATACTTCCAAAGAGAAGCAGCAAACAGAGTTTATAGAGAATATCATGAGAGTTTTCTGTTAACTGAGTCCTAGTCCTGTCAACCTTTGTAACAATTACTTAAGATTATGAGGTATCTGCTCAGAAAGTCTTACAGCTTTCTGCCAATGCTTGGAAAGTACAGATTATAATGGATGGCTGTGGTTGCTGCCTAGCAATTGGTAGTTTTTGTCAGTCTGAAGTCCCTAATAAGTTTGTGGCATCTTTGATATCTGGTGCATTGGTGCCTTCTTCAACAGCATTAACTCATTTCCTCTGCATGTTTGCACAACTGAATAAACATAATTCAGTCAAAGAGATTTCCAAAGAGTTTCAAGTTCCAACAGTGGCTGAAGGAAGACCAAAAGACCACAAGACCTGTTTCAGGTTTGCCTTGAAGGAAGTATGAATGAAAATTCAGAGATTCTCCCTCTCAGCCTGTCAGAAAATAACAGCAGTTGCTGTATATGCTCCCCTATTCAAAATGAGGCATCTAAACAACTGCATCATGAGACATACACAGCCAGCACTAGCCACATTCAAATGAGAACAGAATCAACAAACAGGCACCTCTCCTACCTTTGTCTGTTCGAGCAACCAAAAGATCCAGAGTTTCCAGCACATGCATCTGCTTTACTTGCAGAGTTTTATCAAACACTTGCACTGATGGCTGACCATCTAAAAATGAAACATATACATGTATTAAAAAATCTGCTGAAGTTTGCTAGTCACTGGTTCTGACTTACTTACTTCTTGTAATACAAGCCTCAGGGTTTGGGTTTTTTTTGTAATGAAAAAGCTGCTACATATATCATAGCATTATAGCCAGCACTTTTATCATCATATGGATCAGATTATGCAACTGAAGCCCAAAAGGGACCTTCCCTTGGAAGACTTGAGAATTATCACCAAGAACTAACATCATTCTTTTGGTACTGCTGGCCTTATGTGACACAGAAGACAAGGGGTAAATCTAGCAATATCATCACTATGGAAAAAGCAGGCCTTCTTTGTCACATAAGCCTTTGGTTTCATGCTCACTATTATCAAGGGCTAAGAAATCCAGACAAGCCATTTAAATACTCCTTGAGCTTGGATGTGACTCCATAAGTCTTTTCAGATGGTCAAGAAAACAACACCTGAAATAACAAAGCATTCAGCAATCTGCATTAACACTGACTGCTCAACACAGCTTGATTCTGGTGCAGCAAGAACTTTTGCAGCTAGGTTACTCAAATGCAACAAATTTACTTGGATTGGGAACTATCCCCATAGGTCTTCACCTGAACACTGCTTATGAACATACATTTTCAAGAAAGTAGACAGACAGATACATAAAAATTGACACAAAACCACTGGATCATTTACTAACCATCTATTAACAAGATGCCAGCATCTGTAGAAACCAGCAAGGACTGGCCCCAAGAATCTGCACAGAGAACCTCATGAGGAAAATTACTGCAGAAAGATTGAGATTCCCAAGGCTATGAAGTAACACAAGGGATACATATTAAGTACAGTAGGAAATACAGATCATATAGACACAGAATGTGATGGACAATGGCAAGTAGTAACATAGAAATGTATCCTGCCAAAAGCATTTACAAGAGTCTATTTTTCTGAATTTGAAATATCAAACTTAATTTTCTTGCAGAGGAAATAATTTCTGCACTTATCACATCTGGAGACTAATAAGTGTAAGACACATTCCTGAAACACTGGAATTACAACACATGCAGCTGATACTCAATGCAACCCTGGAAATACCCAGTATGTATTTCACTTAAACAAAAAACTATACACTTAAGAAGTAGGTACCACCATGCATATGCAATTTGCTTACATTTTATGGCTCAGTTTGTGATGTTTAGTCACTAGCAGTTAAAACCTTCTGCCAGACTGTTCTTTTGTCATGTTCTCTGTACTTACCTCCTAGTACAGAGCCCTTCCTCCCCCAATTTAAATATTATCTGAAGTTTCTGAGGTTCTAGAAGTGCTTCTGAAGCTTCTGTATATAAGATGCATGCAGAAGAGCATGGTTTGCACCTCTGAGTCACTAATGCCCTTGAACAAAATCAGGGACTACAGGAAATAAAAACGCAACTGAATTCTGTTTAAAACTTGATGCAGAAGTTGAACTAAAAGATGACTGCATATAGAAAATGGTACTTTCATCAAATATTCTCAGATATAACAATATCCACATTTGCTTTAACTTGGGAAGTGCTTCCACCTGTAGGCTCATCCTTTATTACTTTGGTATTGGCTGCAGAATCACTTTGACACTACACATATCATCTTTGGTGCTAAAGCAGTAATTACAAAAGTAAACACACAGATGCAGGTATGTAATGCCATACTTGACAGTGTTTAATCTTTTCATAACTCTCTTCAGATAGACAGGTTCACTCACCTCCTTTTTACAAAAGCTTGTGGTTGCCAAGTTAGCTGTGGCATCCCCTTTCACAGTGGTTTTCAATTTCAATGCCTAATGCAAACAGACGTTTTATTTAAATTGAGTTTCTGTCAGCAATACCCAAGCTAAATACCATAAAGAAAGGTCAGTTTGGGACCACAAAGTAGCTTCAGTTTTAAATTCTTGTCACATCCCAAGTAATTGGGGAAGAAACAGAATTCTATATATCCTGAACAAAGTCTACATGAAATACTAGAGGGCTGCTAGATACCTTCTCAGCCAAAATACCTGTTGGTTGGGGTTTTTTTTGTCTTTAACTTCTGTGAAGTAATGAGTAAACCTGGGGAATAAATTATTGGTTACTTTTATCTGAACATTACAATTATTCATTTTTTTCCCAACACCTGCCAAGAGTGATCAGTTGGGAAAGGGTGAGCAAAGCACAGAGTAAACCGAGATTTCTTTTGTACCAGCTCTCAACCATGTGGCACCATTACCCAGGTCTGGAACTTGTCAGATTCTTCCACTCTTTAGCTTACTCACTCAGATTACAAAAGTGGGAGGGAAAGGAGGAGGCTTGGGTTTTGGTGATGGGGGGGGTTTATTTGTTTTGTTTCATTTATTCTGTTTTGGTTTCCTGCTCTGTTAACTCCTGCTGAATATCCTTATGATAAGCAGCAGAATCGTGTCATCAGTCCAGGATCAAGAAGAGACAAGTGGGAAAGGACAGGGGAACTGATGAGAGTAGACACTGTCTTTCTTTCTGCTGCAATGAACCATCAGATTAAACCAGACTGAATCATCATGAAGTTTTACTCCTCTGAGTCAGAATTGTCAGTAAGCCCCTGGAAGACTGGAGCCAGCATAAGGTATGCTCAAAGCTGTGTGGTAACCTCTCACTTAGTAAAAAGACTGTTGAAACTTCTTCCTGGCTGAAGTACAGCAAATAATTTCTAAGAAATTCAACCTTAATAAAACACACAGAGGCAATCCATGAAACATTATGCTTCTCCAGAGGACAGAAAAAGACAGCTGCTTGGAGGCAGAAAGCATCTGCTGCACAAAATACAGAAAGACCTTTTAGGTTTGATCCTAAGGTATGATTTTTCAAACTTTCTTTAGCTTATGTATTTTGTAAGTATTTGTAATCATGTTGTGTACCTTACAGATAAATACTTCTGTTCATATTTACCTGGATGTAGCTTAACCAAGTAACACAATACTACAAAAATATTTCTAACCACAGACAACTGCATTAATTCTGACATAACCCATCAAGGTAACCAAATTCTAACAAAGCAGTGATGCAGCCTTTGTAAACATAGGTGCCTATCTCCTAAACTGATCCTACCTGACCAAGTCGCACAAACTCTGCTTGCCGGGCTTCCTCTTTCTTCCGTGTTGATTTTGGTGACTCTGGTAACACATCACTGAAGGATCTTCTGTTGAGCATGTTCTAAACCAGAAACATTTTCAACTAAACCACAAGTTTTCATAATCTCTGAGTTAGTGTGGTATCACTTAGATTTTCTTTCTCTGGATATTTTCCTGTAATGATGACTCTGTATAGCTTTTAAGAGAACAGGTAGTGCAATTCTTTCAATCCTTGACTACTTTACTTTCCAACTTGTCATAGTTTGTCACGTTCTATATAATCATAAGACTTCAGACATGAATATATGGACAAAAAAAGTTCAAGTGGATCTATTTAGCTAGGAGAAATAAACAGTGGGGAAAAAAGATAGCACCTTGCTAATTTTAGAAGTACTAAACTTCTTTTAAGTTATTTAAGAATCACCTTAGTAATGTCTTCATCATCTAAAATGGAGTTGTCTCATTGTTACCCGAGGGTAAAAATGATTCAAATTTACACACACCAGGATGAGTAAGTGCAGGTTTTATGGTGATGAGACTGATGCCTGTATTTGCACAGCCTAAATTTCCTGCCTGCAGCAGGCAAGATTACACAAAGTATGACATTGTTCTGCTTCTCCTCACATCTGGATAAACAAATGCATGAAAAGTCCTATCTTGAAATGACTGTCTGACAGCTTCCATGTAACTGTAAAACAAGTTATATGACAACTGGCATTTAGTCCAGTGCATGCAATTCAGTGCTCATTAGGATTACAGTCTTTTAAAGCAACAGAATATTGCATTTAATAGAGAGAACAAGAAAGCACATATGAGGGATGAAACGACTTACATTTACCTTGTGTAGATCAGGCATCAGGTCTTGGTATAAAGAGCGGATCAGCATGTCCAGAGTGCGCTGACGTTTCTGAGAAAACGTTGGGGTTTCCAAGGTGGCCTTTTCCCCGTTTATTACTAAAGTATTATGGGAAAGAATATACATTACCTAAATGAAGGGTGACAGCTCCCACTGACTCTGGTTTGCCTCTGCATAAAAATACCTTAGTAATTTAGAGTTGCCTTTTTCTTTGTGAATAATGACCCCTTAAGTTTAAAAGGGAAAAATAGCAATAGGAGAATTCTACAATGACCACCTAACTAATAATAGAAAAAACAAAGGGGAAAAAAAAGACAAATTGCTGATCAATTTAAGTCCTAAACCAATTTAAATCTGTGAAATCAGTTATTGGTCAAGTCCTTGTCAGCTAAGCATTAACTGTAATCCTCACGACCACTGATTTAGCAAGGCAAGTCAAGGTCAATGAAAACAGGAACTGAATCATAACAGAACTGAAAAGTTTTTACAGGTGCAGAAAGGCACCTATGCAGCATGCGTTCAGGAAAGTTTATACTTTCAGGTTTCCAAGGCTGCCAACTTAACTGCTTCTATTCCTAAACATCAAAGAGCATTACAAATGCCTTCAGATCTACGAGTCCTTTAAGAAGATGCAAAGCTAAATATGGCTGCACATTCTGCAGGTGAGACAGTCAGATTCTGTCTAGCAGCCCAAGAAGTATAATTGCATAGAAATCAATTTTTTCTGTTAATCTGACTGGAACTGTTTGGTGGAACTGACATCCCACCTATGCTGCAGACCTGAAAACAACGGTATACAGAACAAGAGCATGCTAGGAAAATGTATTTACATTTCAAGCACCATTCATTTAAAGCATTTTTTCTTTAGCAAAAGAAAAACTGACTTACATTTCACTAACAAAAAGTCCCTGAATTCCTGGTGGTTTGTAAACACAGGTGGGGATGGAAGGGGAGGCCCAAAAAGAGGAACACTTTCTTCTGAAAATATTTTCAGCCTATTGAAAGAACAAATCTTTATATTGAAAGTCACAATCAAAATGCTTTTATAGATGCTGTTCAAAATGAAAGAACTGCAAACTGTTATCTGGGTATGTCTTAGATAACAACTCCCGTGAGTCTAACAAAACCCATTCACTTGGAATTATTCAGTAGAGCAAAATTCTGCTTCCTTTACACAAACTCATACAGAGTTTGTTACTAACAAGTAAAGCTGAACTTTGCAGTGCTACCTGTAGAACAGTGCTTTTAATGACACTAGCAAAATCTAGTCCTTTTCCAAAAAAAACCCTACAAAACATGTTGTCCTAATAGATTTCTACTTTACCTGTGCACTCAGCAAGTAAGAAATTCTTTCCTGTTAGGGTGGTGAGGCACTGGAATGGGTTGCCCAGGGAGG
>JBAFWW010066307.1:0-14282 GCA_036873685.1 Agapornis canus | reverse complement strand
GGGTTGGACTTGATGATCTTGGAGGTCCCTTCCAACCTAGTGATTCTGTGGTTCCGTGATGGAGTACTGCATTCGGCTCAGTACAGGAAAGACATAGACTTGTTGGAAAGGATCCAGAAGAGGGACAAAAAAAAAAAAACAACCAAAAAACAATCAGAGGGATGGAAGACCTCTCCTGTGAACAGAGCACTGACAGAGCAGGGGTTGTTCAGCCTGGAGAAGGTTTAAGGTACACACTGCTGCCATTTAGTACTTAGAGGGAGCTTATAAAAAAGAGGGGGAAAGACTTTTTAGAAAGGCCTGTTTAAACTAAAAGAGAGGAGATTCAGCCTGGACATGAGGAAAAAATTCTTTACAATAAGAGTGGTAAAATGCTAGCAAAGATAATTGCCCCATCCCTGTAAATATTCCTGGTCAGTTTAGATGGGGCTCTGAGCAGCCTCATCAAACTGAAGACATTCCTGTTCATTGTGGAGGGGCTGGTCTAGGTGATCTTTAACAGTCCTTTCCAACCCAAATTATTGTATGATTCTATGATATAAGTAATTTATTGCCCTCCTGTAAGGTAAAATTCTCCTTGTTCCTCTCATGTTGGCTCAGGTGAGCTGTTGCTCTATCACTTCCTGTTGGTTTATCTTCCTATTTTGAACAAAGCTTGCTCATCCTTGTAATGGTTAAGACTTGGACTGATACTACCTCTTCGGTTTTGGTAGTATTTCAAATTATTCTAAGTGAATGATATTTCAAATAATTCTCATATGATTCCATTGTAAATCTCATAACCTTTCAGGTTTTGGTTATTGCCATTTTTTAGTACTCTACTCTCAGGTCATTTTTCTGAAAAGCTTAGCCTACGTCAGTTTTTCCTTTCAATATAATCTATTTCATTTGCCTCCATGGTGCTATATATGGTCTGAAGAAGGTATTTAGAGATAATATGGATTGCATTGTTGCAATGCATTTATGAATAATATCATCCTCAGTTTCAGAAATGAATAATATAATCATTAGGATCCCATCTTCTTTGATGACTTCTCTTTCAACAAACTCACAAGACTTTATTTCCTTCCTACATAGTATCCTTTAAAAGACAAGTTTGAAGTGAAGTTGCCCTGGATACCTTTGCTCCAGTCTTACTGTTATGACTAAGTGGTTCATTGTTTGGGCCTAGTGAATAATGAACTGCTTGCAAGAGTCTCAGCCTTGTAATCAGAGGAACTATGAGCATTAAGTAGGATATCTGTATGAAGTAGAAGCCTCATGGTCCTGCAAAAGCATTGGGAAATTTTAACAAATTTGAACTTGCTGTCATATTGACCAGGAAAGTATTTCTAAGGTCTGGTTAATGATTTTGCTATGTTTAAACTGTGCTTAAGAATACCCGCCAGTAGATATTGATTATCACACGCACAAGTGGTGACACGTAGCTGCTGTAAGCATTTCCAGAGAAGGTGGAAGCAGTCAATCATTGGGAATGAAAAAATGTCCAAATCGCATTTTGATCTAGTATGATTAAGACAGCCGGAGAGGACTGGCAGATTTGAATCTGAAGAGTTCACAACGCGTTGTCCTGGTTTCAGCTGTAACACTTATCTTTCCTCCTTCCTACTAGCTGGTGCAGTGTTGTGTTTCGGCTTTAGTCTGAGAACAATGCTAATAAACACACTGATGTTTTAGTTGCTGCTCAGTAGTGCTTACCTTGATCAAGAACTTTTCAGTCCCTAATGCTCTGGCAGTGAAGATGCGCATGGGAAGCCGTGAGGAAACAGAGATGAGACACCTGAACTAGCCAAAGGGGTATTCCATACCACAGCACATCATGCCCAGTAAATAAACTGGGGGGAATCACCTGGAAGGGCAGATTGCTGCTCAGATCAGGCTGGGTATCAGTTGGTGGGTGGTGAGCAATTGTATAATGCATCAATTTTCTTTATTGGGTTTTTCTTTTCCCTTTTTAGTTTTATATTCTCTCCCCTTTTTATTACCCTTATAATAATAATTATATATTAATAATATTATTTGTTATTATTACTATTACTACTACTAGTAGTTTTATATTATACTTTAGTTATTGGACTGTTCTCATCTTAACCAGTGTGGTTTACATTCTTTCAATTGTCCTCCCAGTGCTGCCCAGAGGAGGAGGGGCAATGAAGGGAAGTGAGCAAGAGGATGTGTGGTTATGAGTTAGCTGGTGTTAGACAATGACATGTATAAAAGAAAATGAGTTCCTATACATAGATTCTCCTCCATGAATGAACACCTAAGATACTAGCTTGTACCTGAGAGTTGGACCATCAGGTATATACATGTAGAGTGGCAGCTAGTTACTTTACAATTAACAATACCCTTGGCATTATTTCAGATAACAGATATGTGCATGTTTTCCTTTTATTTCTGACCACTTATTCCTTAGGATTTATGATTTGGTTTTTGAGATGATTTTTTTTTTTCCCTCCATTTTTACCTAAGTTTGGCCTGTATTTGGTTATTTCAGAGTAATTAGAAAACTGTCAGTCATTTCACAGTCATTTCAAGGGTGATTCTTAGAGATAAATAAAGAAGACTATTCTCACTGATCAGAATCTCAGTTCAGATAACTCAAAGACTTTTAGACAACATCATTTATTTAAACCCATGATTTAATAGTGAGTCTGGTAACGCAGGGCTCTGTGTGGAATACATATCTTTCAGTGGCCATGTTAATTCACCAATTTCCTTCATATGAAACATATGCTCAAACTCTCCTAGTCTGTAAGGAGTCATTAGTATCCCTCAGGCAGTTTATCTGTACTTATTTTAGGAATGTTTAATTTTTAATGTAAGTTTCTTACCACAATTTACTTTTGGAAACTTCCTAAAATTTTGTGGTTACACTAACAAGA
Source organism: Agapornis canus (assembly GCA_036873685.1). Lineage (NCBI taxonomy): Eukaryota > Metazoa > Chordata > Aves > Psittaciformes > Psittacidae > Agapornis > Agapornis canus. The sequence goes on along the minus strand of JBAFWW010066307.1, from coordinate 11,397 downwards.
TTTTCACAATTAATGCATTGATGCTGCTCTGTATGATCAGGAATTCAATTATTTCTTTAGATCACTTTTTTTCCCATCTTTCCGTTTCATAAAAGCTATCTATCTTTTTTTTACTAACTATTCTGTGATACTCATCTTCTTCACCTTATTTATGTGCAAAATTAATGATTTTATGCCTGTCATATGCTTCATTTTAGTCTTAATAAGTAACAGTTGATGCTTCACTTCTGCTTTTACTCCTTCCATCAAAACTAGTTTTTAAGTCCATTCAAGCCAGAAAGGACCATTTAAACCAAACTAATGGGACTGTACTTACATTGGTTACCATTTTTTCTTTCTGAAAGTATGAACATATTTGCTATTTTTCCATAACAAAATATTGCCTGGACTCAGTAGTTTTGTGTTGAACATGCAATAATTGTTACTAAAGCTTTATTTGCCTCTTCTTTTAGTGTTCTCGCATGGAGAACAGCTTATTCAGCTTGAATCTATTGCAGTTTTAAAATTTTGCTTCCAGCCCTATTTGAATAAGTTCTCTCTTCATACTGTGCCCTAATCTTTGGTTTTTTCAGTATTACAATTTCTATAGAAAACTGAATTATATTATTCATTTTGGTTTGGGTTATATAAAGAGACAGAGAAACCAAAGTAAAGAGTTATGATATAAATTACCCATCTCTGACAGCATTCAAGGCCATGTTGGATGGAGCTTTGAGCAACCTGGTCTAGTGGAAGGTGTCCTTGCCCACGGCAGGGGGATTGGAACTAAATGATCTTTAAGGTCTCTTCTAACCCAAGCCATTATATGATTCTATGACCCTATGATATATTCCTGAATATCCAATTTGATATACTTTCAGTGTAATTCCACTTGACTTTTACAAGTTTCTCATTTCATTTCTATGTTCCTCAGCCTTTTCTAGTCCCTAGGAGATAGACACATTTTTCTGATATGCTTAATCTGGAGCATTCCTACAAGTTTGGTTGTTTGTTTTGTTGTTTGGGGGTTTGTTTGTTTGGTTTTTTTTTCTTTCCTTCTTCATAACTTCAAGAAATAGTTGTAAATTTATGATATTTTTCTTCTCTTAGTGTTGAAAAGGCATTATTTTCTCAGCTCAATTACCTCTGGCTGCCATTTTTAGTTTGGCTTCAGCTTGCAGTCCCAATTCCTGTCATAAACAGTGGATCATACAGTGGTGGCTAAACTTCAGCAGTGTGGTTCTGTTTAACTTTGTAAAACACTTTGCTCTGCAGGTTTTCATTCCAATATTAAACACACTGTCCAAGTCTTCAGTTTGGCAATCATTGAACAAGGAGCTTGGCTGCAGTTCTGTGGTCTGGACCAGACTCCTTGCCAGTTGAAATTTATTCATATCTCAAGACATGTGGAGGTCTTCCTGGAATGAATCCAGAAATCTGTTCTTTCCTGATGTGAGATAATGGTAAAAAGGTGGCTATATCAGAATTAACACTGATAGTTTTATCACTTAGTGGTCTCCCTGGCTGCCTTCCACTCAAAAAAGCTGAGATAGAAAGAGATAAAACATCCCTCATTTTTCTCCTCATCCTGGTATCAGTGTTGCTTAAGAACTTCAGAAAATGACCTGTAAAGCAGGGATAAGGGGTTTCAACTTCGAGATCTTGTCTTTCATATTCTGCAGTTCCTTCATTTTGAGGACTCTGTGTGAGCTATCCTATTACTTTGTGGAGGTCACAAGCTTCTCTGGTGTCTCTGCAGGAAAAAGATAGTCAGATAAGAAAGGTTAGGAAATATTATGAAAGATCTACCTTCTAGGTCATGTATTCGGAGAATTGTTTAGGCTCCTTTCTACAACAGAAAGCATGCAGCACCACCCCCAGAATTTGATTCTAAAATAACATATTCTTATGTGGGAAAAAAACCCTGAAAACCACATTCTTTTCAAATTTTCTCCATAGAATTTCGAGGAACAACCCTGGAGAAGGTGCAGGAAGACTTAGTTGAAGAAAGATTCTTCATTCTTCAGGTAAGGGAATGAGACATGAAAAAGATGTTCACTCTAGAAATTGACTTTTTGATGTGCATTATTATTCCTTTTTGAATTATGCTTTTAGAAAAGGCATGAGTATGTTGGTTTATTTAGTGATGACTTACAACCCTAGGTCTTTAATAGTCTCAAAGATTTGTCATGAAAACCAAACACCAGGCTTCTGATGCTATCCTCTCACTAAAATGCTACTGTGTTCTTGAAAGAACAGTCTTGTGATTGTCTACATATGTGCACTTTTCCCTTTAAAAACTCTTCTGATTGTTGGGTTAGCCTGATTAGATATCTGATGCTTCAGTGTTGCAGTGCTATATAGCTTACAAATAAACTGCAAAGGAAAAGTGATATTTCTCCTGTGAAACCTGGGAAAGATGCTAAGCCACATCTCCAAATGTTTCTTCAGGTGGTTAGATGCTCTCTGCTATGTATTTTTTTTTTTTTTTGATATTACTCAGAAAAGCTTTTCTTGCTTTTAGGTGAAAAATATAAATTTAATTTCATAGACTAATCAAAACCACAAAGGATAAAATTCTGTTCTTAATTATACCATTACAAATCCAGAATAAATTTGTTGAAGTTAGTTCAGCTAGTCTGGATTTCTCCCAGATGTAAGAACCTAGCACTCATCACATTCTTTAGAAATTCTTCTGCTTTAACAGGCACCCACCGTGATAAAAGAAATACTTATATATCTTTGAATAAGCACATAAAAATCAGCAGTCTTTCTGGTTTATGTGTTTCTAGTGTAAACCAGTTCCCATTTTGTTTTTAAAGAGTAATTTTCCAATATTGCAGTTTGCCAGAGAGACCAAGAGAATTATTTTTGCCAAAAAGAATGAAGTATATTCTCCTTCCCCTCATTCTGTTCCATCTTTTCTTGCTAATTCTTGACATTAATCCAATACCTCCCACAGTGTTACTCAACCAAAATGTAGAAAGCAAAAATACCCCACCAAATTCAGCATTGTTTTTCTTTTTTTCAACCTCTTTTGGTAAAATTCCATTTTATCTAACACTAGAAACATTCTGCTGTAACCCAAAGGAGAAAATTGCAGATTTATTTTTAAGGATAGCATCTTTAAATATACTGTTAATTTTTTTCAAAATATTCAGATAAGCTGGCAGAATTCAGCATCTATAACCAATATGGTATCACTGATACAGCAAAAATATTTTATAAATTCTAACTGAATGTCAAAATGAACATAATTCAGATATCCGACTAATTTAAATAGGAAGAAACTTGCAGTAATCATCTAGTTCCATCACCTTCTCAAAGTAATGTTCCCATAAAGTTATATGAATTTACTAAAGACCTTGTCCAGGACAGTTTTGAACACGTACAGAGATGGACATATCCCAGATTCTCATGACAGCCTTCCTCAGTGTTTTGCCACCCTCATTGTGAAGATCTTTTCTGTATGTTTGGTTGGAATTTTTTTTTCCCTGTAGATTGTCATCACTGCATTAATCCTTCTGCTGTAGACCTCTTAGAAAAGTCTTTGTCTCTGTTCTAGCCTCTTATTTTACTTGATGACAGCAACTTGATCCCCTTAGCTTTCTCTTCTTGGATCTACAAGTATACAGCGCCCTCAGCCTCTTGTATGTGATGTGCTTCAGCTTCTTAAACATTTTTTGCCCTCCCTTAGACTGTCTCCAGTTTTGCAACATTTTTCTTATATTTGGAAGCAATACTCCTGATGTAGTCCAGCAAGAGATAAACAGAAGGGAATAATCACTTTCCTAAGATATTTGGCTTGTGTGGATGATTTTTCTACATGTTGTCACTTGCTTCTGGAATGCTTGTAGCTCAGAAGTTTAGGACAAAGTCCTTGTCATTTTAAACATAAAACTTAAAAAAAAAAGAAAAACCTGGTCATTAATTCAAAAATGATTAGGATAATTTACATGAGATAAGAATTTCCTCTGGAAGTGATGAAGACAAAATGTACTTTGGTGTGTCAGCAGGTGCTGAACTTTGAGACTGACAGGTTCTACTGAAATCTGTGTCAGTTTTTGATGTTCTGCATATGCTGAATGTTTCCTAGTCAGGGGTCTACACTTTTTCTTTTGAGGAATATTTCCTGTACTTACAAAGGTTAAAATAATCACTGAAGCATTGTGTGTTGTCATAGACATAATTATATTCTCATATATATATGTATATATATATGTACAAAATATTATATATATATACATATGTATATATATAAATATAATAAAGACTTCATGATAATAAAGGTCTCTCTTCTGCACAAATATAAGATTTGCATAATAAAAGTGAGAATTTCTTTCCAATTTCTGTAAGTAGTAGAAGTAGGAAACTTAAAGTTTTTCATATCAGTTTAACCAGACCTCCTTAACTTACTTTTGCTTTCTGAGAGAGTAGGAGTCAGGGACATGAATCCTCTTTACTTTCAAAGGTTAATTCTTTTCAATAAGGTACTCACAACATTACATTATTAATATATATTTTTAAGAGTCATGTAGCCAAACATTCATCTTTGTCACCAGTGTTATCTAACTAAAAGTAGAGCTTCTATAATTTCTGTGCTTAAATTTTCATAACTGAGGCTTCTGAAGGATGCATGGTAGTGCACGCATTTCTGTAATGAATGGAAACTTAAGATAAAAGAGATCATCCGACTTACCATTTAATAAAGTTATATACAGTGGACTAATGCAAGAAAATGGGAAGTTTTTCTGGAAGCTTGCCAATACACAGGAGTCTGGAATAGCTTTGATTCTGGTGAAAAATGCATTTTAATTTTGAACTGACTAAATTTTGAATCTGGAACTAGCATGTCGATTATGAAACAATTTGAAATTGTTTATGAATACCATGTCTCTGCCATACTGTTTATTTTTCAGAAACAGAGTTTCTCTACTGTAACATCATATAGACATGTATTACAGTTCTGACTTTCAGGAGCTAATTATGATAGAATCACAGAATCCCCTATAAGGCTTCATTAATTATTAAATTGTACTCACTCTCTAAATTAGAAACAGCCTAAAATATTAAAACATAGGAGTATTATTAAAATAATTAGCAGGCAAAGTGGCAAGTGAGTTGCTCTTTAGCGCAGACACTATTTGTTCTCAGTCTATAATGAAAATACAAAAATAATAAGTGACTTTTAAAATAGCTTGCAAAATCCTGGGTAGCTACCACTTCCAGTATGCATCACACTACAAAAGCTCCAGTTATTTAATTAGCTCAAAGATGGAGGATTTCAGTTTGCTTCCAACTTTCCTTTCTTTGTTATGTTTCTAAGGCAGCCAGAAAGACAAAGTCTGGTCCTGTATTCGTGTTTGCTTATGACAGTCATGCGTTAAGTCTAGAATTGTGATCTGAGTACAACTGGGAACTCTACATGGAGAATAGTGACTTTTATAATAAAACAGCTATATAATGAGATATCCAAGGAATAAGTAAAATAAGGACTCTAATTCAACTCATGGACTGAGAACTGGACTTTCATCTGATTTTGGTTATTGGAGAGAAAAAGAAGACTTTGGAGGTAAGGCATGAAATAGGTGTTTTCATCTTGTGTTTCTGACTCATTGATGGTGAGTTTATCTAAACTGATTCAATCGTACTTCCTAACTTAATCTTGAGGGGGGTAAATCTTTTCAAATCCAGGCTTGATTTAATTTGAAATTTGATGTTATGAAGTAGAAATGTTGGTATTGAAAAGACAGATGGATCATTTAGAGGCTGCTGTGTTCACAGAGCACCTTTTTCACCAAAGTTGGGGAAAATGGAAAAAAAAATTCTTGAATTTTCAAGGCTGTTCCATTTTGCACAAACTTGAAAACTGTTCTCTGAATAATAATATCATGCTTCTCCTATATTTACTAGTCCTCCATTTGAGAAAGAAAGATTTGTTACAGCACCACAGAAAAACACTGGGAACAGATTTGTGACTCAGCAAGAGGCATCAGTAGCTCATGGAGCAGCCTCAGAAGGACATGCTGAGAGAAACTTATTGCAGAGTAGCTTAAACCTCAACAGTTACCAACCTGAAAGCAATATAACTTCAGTTCCAGGACCTGAGATGATCACCAAAAGGCTTCGGTTCAAGGCTATTCCCCAATGCAGACTGGGGTAGGTTTTGAGCCTTCTGTGATCTCCACAAGATTGTCCTTGCCACTCACTAAACAGGCTATCAGAGGAATGTGTCATTCAATGACAAATGTGGAACTTGTACCTACACCTCTCCTAATTCTAACCTTCAAGAAAGCAAATATTTTTACCTGCAGATGCAAAATAAACCATTTTGACATTTTTTTTTTATTATTCAGAATTATTCACCGAATTTATGAATAATTCAGAGCCAAATCACTTTTTGGTGAATAAATTATTCACCAAATAAAACTCACCTACATACATTAGAAAGCATAGTTCAGAATTTATGTAATTCAGAGCTGTTACATGGATAGCAGCAGATTTCTATTGATTTTCTTCAATGTAAATTTGATGCTGTGACTTCGTATTATGTCATTATCTTAAATATAAAGGCCTTGCAAGGAATAGTTCTGTATTTCCTATGGATTAAAATAAGTTTTTTATCTTCTTTTCAGTGAAACAATTACATTGCACTTCATAAACCATAACTTACAATTCACAAACAAAAAGGAAACAGTGGATTTCTGCACAACATATAGTGTTATCTCATATGCAATGAACCTGACAATAAACAGCACTAAAAAAAATAAAATAAAGAAACACTCTCAAAAAAGACTCCAAACCAAACCACCACTGTATTTTTAATAAAAATTTTAAGGTATATACAATGAAAGAATTTCAAGATAAACATTTAAAAAGTCCTGAGCTTTTCTTTCTGCCTGTTTGTACACAGAAAATAGCATGCATAGGCCTAAAATTTTCAGAACTTAAAAAAAAAATAAAACAGTTTACAAAATGATAATACTTTGTTTTAGTGTTTGTTTTCCCAGGAAAGTGTATATATTTGGCTGTAATCTGCTTGAAATGCATAATGAATGGTCCATTGTAGAGTAGGGAAATACAGTATCTATGCTCATATTATCTGGTGATAATAAAAATTAAAAATATTTCCATAACTATCTTCCATCTTATATTAAGATATACAAATTTTAAATCTTGGGACAGCCATGAAGAGAGTCAAAGTAGAATAATATTACTATTCTTCATCTCTCACTCTTAACACTGCTACCATTCTTAGTTGAAATGCAATAGGACTTGAATCAGGATTAAGTCTCTCTTGGAAAAACATATACATTTATTTAAATTTATATATTCAGAATGGTCTCCTTAAAGTCCTTTTGCAGAAATTTAATGGGATCTCAAGAATATTGAGGACAAACCAGAAGCTGGGAAATGCAAAGAATTTACACAGAAAACTAATGCATCACTTGGCAACATATGACCAGTTACGCAGAAGATATGAAGTCATTCTTAAATATCTAGCAAGAACTGGTGAAAGTCAAGAACAGAAAGAGAGTGAGAGCAAAGCATGAAAATTACTCATGAGGCTGAGAAGGAGCAAGAGTTCAGTAAATATTTCTTTTTACATTCAGAAATGCGAAGCAGGTTACTGTATCAATAACAAAAGGGTTTGAATATATGTCTGGGTTTCTTCATAATCTTTGAGTTACTTAAAAACTTGAAAGAGCCCTCAGAACGTTAAAACATCATAACATTTTAAAAGTTAAACACTGAAACAATAACGTAGGTTGAATTATAGAATTGGACAGGGTGATCTCATTTTCCTTTGCATTCATCATTCTAGAAATCATAGTGCAGTGGGAAACATTTAGAATTTATAAGCAGGGGAGACTGATAGAATATCAGGTGTACAAGATTATTGAGAGGGTTAGGTAGACTGTTTGTCAGCAAAGAACATGGCTTTCTTAATAACTTCAAGTAGCAAGAATTATTTAGTATTTTATAAAAACTAAACAAGAATAATTAAAAGATATGTTTCTCAAAAATACAGAGGGATGTTCTCCTGATTTTTCTTCCCATGTGTGCCCCATGAGTTTAATAATTCAGGATTTTATTTGTTGTGGATAGTTATTCAGAGCAAATATGTGGGAATGTTGATAGGGAATACAATGGATAAAGAATAAGACCTTTTGCATAATTGCATAAGTATGGCTGTAGGGTTTCATAAAATGGCCTAATGGATGTGTGGTTTGTTTCAGTGGTCACTGGATCAAGACCAAAAATAGCAACCAGCAAAAAGCTGGCAGCAAGGTAATCAAAAAAAGTCGCAAGCAGACACCTAGGAAAGAATAAGAAACATGTTAGACATTTCACTACTACTCTTCCAATTATCCAATATGAAACTTTTAATAAATGGTCATTTTAAAAACCTAGCACTCAGTTAATACGGGTAATGTGCTGATGAATAGGCTTTTGTGTGATGTTTGAATTGGCTCCACAATCTGATGGGTGAGGGAAAAAAAGAGGGGGAAAAAAAGGAAAAGAAATGCACTCACAAAATCAATGCAACCTGTATTAAAGGGATTAAAATTTGGCTAACCAACAGACCACAAAATGTAACCCATAAATGAAGACTTGTCTTCTTGTTGGGGTTGCTTCTAGTTCAGACATGCAGGAATCTGTCCTCGCCCCATTGAACTTCAATACCTTTGTAAATGAACTGGAATAAAATATAGAAGCATTGCTTGTAAAATGTGCAGATGATACAAAAACTGGTGGAGAGGGAAGTAACAATGGTTATAGCTCAGTTATAAAACAGGCTGATCAGAATCATACAGTGAAGTTGGCTCATTTGATCAACATGAGGTTAAACATTGCCAAATGCAAGGTCACAAAACATACAAATTAAAAATGCAGACTGTGAGTTCTATATGAGAGATAGCACCTGTAGTGCATTAACACTGGAATGGCTCGTCATAAGTAATCAAATAAAAATGAGGGGTCTTTGTACCAAGGAAGTTTTCTTAGATGTATAAACAATTCCCACACAGAAGGTGGCCATGGTATGAAGTCTTCTCTGTGTATAAAGAAGAATATGGCAACTCTGCTTCAAAAGGAAATGCTAAGACTTTGGACAGGAATTTAGAAACAGACACTATAACAACACAGACTAGAGAACAAGTCTATTAAAAGATAGCTAAGACATTCAGTGTGTCCACATAAAAAAGAGTTTTCTTAAAGTGCATAAACCTTCAGTTTACCAGAAGAAGCCATAAAATCCTAATTCTTGTGTGACAAATCTAGGAAAATTCATAATTGGTAACTCTTTAAATTCAGTTATGATTTTTTAAATGTAGTTATTTTTGTCTTATTAATATTTCACCATTTCCACAACATGGTCAGAGGTAGTAAATTTTTAATTCCTTGAAATTCTGATATCAAATTATCAACTTTCTGAAATATTTTGTGATTAAGCACAACTTGCAGGGATGTTGAACATCTTACTAAACAGAAAATTTTACTAGAAGATTAGATTATTATAATTTTCCCTTCAGGCTTTTCAATATTTGCATCTAGATGCAGTTTTATGAAAGTTTTTCTTTTATTTTGGAGACAGTCTGCTGCTATGCAGCTACACCAGCCCAGGGGTGCTGCAGCTTCCCAAGGCAAAGCCAAAACAGTGTGCAGGAATTAGGAAGTGATTGAACAGAAGGCATGCTCAGGAGGGCTAATGTTAACTCATTCCTTTTGCCTTTTCAGCTGCATCCACAATCCAGTGATATATGTCAATATTAGTGGTTTTGTGATGTAAATATTTTTAAAAGACTAGTCAGGTTGTTTTCAGTGGTGTTTGTGTTTTATGTCTGTCACATGCTAAAAGAGATGTGTTTTTCCAATTAAATAAAATAGTTCATTTGGAAGGGACCTATAATTATCATACAGTCCAACTGCCTGGCCATTTCAGGGCTGGCTAAATGATAAAGTACATTATTAAGGGTGTTGTCCAAATTCCTCTTAAGCACTGACAGGCTTGGGGCATCAACCACCTCTCTAGGAAGCCTATTCCAGTGTTTGGCCACCCTCTCAGTAAAGAAATGCTTCCTTATGTCCAGTCAGAACCTCCCCTGGCACAGCTTTGAACCATTTCCAGGAACTGAGGTTAGAGTAGAAGGTCTGTAGTTCCCTAGATCTTCCCTCGTGCCTTTCTTGTAAATTTCAGTAACTTTGGTAGATTCTGGGTAGCAGGATCCTGCTGTAAAATCCAACAGGGCTCTTTCAGTACTCTGAGATAAATCTTGTCAGGTCTCATGGATTTATAAACATTCAAAGTTGTGGTCCTCCAACTTGGAGGACTGTGCAGTCCAAGGTCTATCAGCGTTATTTAAGACTGAAGCAAAAGTGCTGATAAATGGTATCACATCTGCTTGGCAACTGGTCTCTAGTGATGTCTCAGGTTCAATATGGGGTCAGTGCTGTTTAATATCTTTATTGATGACCTGGATGAGAGGACTGAGTGCACTCTTAGTAAATCTGCAGCTGACACCAAGCTGCGCAGGAGTACTGATCTTCTAGAGGGTAGGAACTCTCTGCAGAGGGATCTGGTTAGGCTGGATCAATGGGCTGTGGCCAATGGTATAAGGTTCAACAAGGCAAAATGACAGGTCCTGCACTTGGGCCACAGCAATCTCATGCAATGCTACAGGCTTGGGAAAGAGTTGCTGGAAAGCTGCTCGGTGGGAAAGGACCTGGGGTGCTGATTGATGGCAGGCCAGTTTGTGCCCAGGCAGCCAAGAAGACCAACAGCATCGTGGACTATATCAGCAATAGTCTGGCCAGCAGGACCAGGGCAGTGATCATCCCCCTGTGAGATCACCCCTCAAATCCTGTGTTTAGTTCTGGGCCCCTCACTACAAGAGAGACACTGAGGTGCTGAAGCAGGTCCAGAGAAGGGCAGTGAAGCTGGTGAAGAGTCTGGAGCACAAGTCTGAAGGGAAACAGCTGAGGGAACTGTGGATGTTTAATGTGGAGAATGGAAGGTTCAGGGGGGACCTTATCACTCTCTACAACTACTTGAAAGGATGAAGGAGAGGGGAGGTGGCTGGTCTCTTTTCCTAAGTAACAAGTGATATGACAAGAGATTAATGGCCTCAAGCTGCACCAGGGTAACTTTAGATTGCAGATGAGGAAAGATTTCTTCCCTGAAGAAGCTATCAGGCATTACAACAGGCTGCCTATGAAAGCAATTGAGTCACCTTCCCTGGAAATGTTTAAAAACATGCAGATGTGGTGCTTGGGGACATGGTTTATTTATGGACTTTTCAGTCTTGAGGTAACAGTTGGACTTGGTGATCTCAAAAGTCGTTTCGTACCTAGCTGATTCTATGATTCTATAAAAAACAAACCAACAAACCACAAAAACAAAACAAAACAAAGACC
>JBAFWW010066306.1:14618-40346 GCA_036873685.1 Agapornis canus | reverse complement strand
AGTAAAACATTCAAGCAGTAACTAAAAACATTCCTGTTATCAGTTTTGTTCCCAGTTGAAAGTCAAAACACAGCTGCACCAGGTACCATGAAGAAAAAATGACTGCTGCTGCTAAACTCAGGACAACAGGATTCATCATATTGCCTCCTAAGCTAAGAGTCTTTAAGAGATTCAAACCACAGCCAAGTATCCTTTATAATACTGAGATTTAATGATGAGTAACTAAAGCAGAGCTTGCATCTGTGAGTACTTTGACTTTTTTCACCTGCTTCTTAGTTGTATTTAGGAAGAGGAAGGAAGGCATTACAAATATCTCTGGGACAGGTTTATCAGTTGATCTAGTTGTGCAACAGCTTTATTCTGTCTAAGCCTTCTCCTTTTTTTTTTCTTTTGGCTTTTTTACACAAAAGTGTTAGATCCACAGGCTACAACCCTAAATACAAATAGATTTTGCAGGATGAGTTTTGCTGCAAATGAATCACTATACATTTTCTCTCTCTTGCTCAAGGATGATTTTTTATGAAAAAATGATTGTATTTTAACAAACGTGGAACCACCTTTGTTACTTAAACAAAGTTCAAATGATAGCATTAGCATCTAGGAAACAAGTAAGCAAATGTTAAAAAATTAGATTGAACAGTATATTTGTTCTGAGATAGAACAAGTTGAGCCTTGAAGTCTAGACAGCCACCTAAGTTTGACAGCATTGTGCTCTTACTTTGAAAGCAATAGTTGCAAAAATATATGGTATTATACCATATAATAATGAAATGGCTTCTCCCCAAGTTAGAGGACATGCACAGCATACAGATGATCACACATGATATAAACCATTTAAGACTGTGTTTCTTAAAACTTACACATTCATGTTATTGCCAATTACTATGTGGTACTATGCAACAGAAAAAAAAGAAATTTTATTCAATGAGATCTTTGAATGGCTTAATCATCTCATGACTGAGGTAAATAAGAAAAAGAGTAAGAAATGCCAGCCTCTGCTGCTATAATTAAAGGAAGAGTTGACTTGACCCTTATTAGAGTCTGCATGTACTTGAATTACAAGAGGGCTGAACATCCCAGAGAGATTTCTGTATCTGTTTCTATTATTATTTCAGCTAAGGTGGCAACTTCAGAAAAATAACTCTTCTAGTAGGCAAGAATCACCACCTTGTATTGACAGCAGGCAGCTGGAAATGTGGAATGTATACAATACTGCGTTATACAATTTAATAAAATTAAAATGGAGTCTCCTAACTGGCAGAATTCACGGACTTCAGTGCAAACACGAAAAAGGCAACTGGAACTGTTGGAATACTCTGCAATTAAGGGAAACATTTTCATTAATAAATCTTTAATTTTCAATGATAGTTATAATAATATTATATGTGCAATATCACATGTGCAAATATCAAGTTTGAGTGACTGGAAAATAAGCACTAAAGGCTGGAAAATAAACACTGAAGGGAGAAACAAGAAGAAGCTGATATTTTTATCATGCTTACTAGAAAATAATTTCAATAGAATATTAAGTTCTATGATTATATTTTAAATTAAAACACATGACACTTCAAGGATTATTTGTATTTGTTTGTTAATTTTGAAGTTCTGTTTAAATCTTCGTATACATAACTTTTTCCCCAGTTTTTTAGATAGAAAAATATTAACATAACAAAGACTATTTATTTCATTGCAAACTTATACTTTTTGCATGCATATAAAGGAAATTTTAGGACCATGAAGATGGTCAAGTGACTGATGTGTCCAACATATCAGGAGAGGCTGAGAGAGCTGCATCTGCCTGGTCTGAAGAAGTCCAAGGGGTGGTATGAAGACATTACAACAGTGCCCAGTGACAGGACAAAAGACAACGACTACAAACATAAAGGAAATTCCTATTAAACACTTTTCTTCTGTAAGGGTTCTCAAATTGGAGCATGTTCCCCAGAAAAGCTGCAGTCTCCAAAGTTGTAATATTCAAAACCCAACTGGACACTGTGCTGAGCAACCTGCTCTAACTGGACCTGACCTAAGTGGGGAATTGGACTAGATGATCTCCAAAGGTTTCTATATTTCTTATTGTATTATTACATTTAATCATTTTATGAAAATAATTTTTACCCATTGTATTGCACATGCAGAAAACATACATCACAATCCAAATTGTATATTAGCTGAGATGTTGGAACATAGTAAAATTTCCAGGTAGTGTTTGTACTTGAAGATATATAAAAGAAATTAATATTCAACCATATCTTATTGTTTGTGCTTTTAAGTATTTTAATTTTAAAGTAAACATTATCTTTAAACAGCTCTTTTTTATATTGCAAATATTTAATGAGAGGTTTGTTTTTTTTTGTATTTTGAGCACTAGTCCTTTATTCTTGAAATCTAAAGTAGCATCAAGAGCAGAGATTCTATAACCTCCACAACCCCTACAGGTAAGCTACTCCAATGTTTTACTGTTGTATTTGGAAATAATATTTCCTTATGTGTAATCATAATTTCCCTTACCACAGCTTGTGTATTGCCCCTCATTCTTCCAATGTATCACTCCAGGAACAGTATGGCTTCATTTACAGTACAAATGAGCAACAGTAGTAATGAGTAAGTGGCAGAGCAACTACAGATCATGGCATAAGCACTTATCAGACAAGAATAAGTGGTGGTAACATAACATGTTTCTGTCAACTGACAAGGTGACTATTAGAGTATAAATGCAATCTCTCAGCCTCTTCCAATTGCCAAGTAATAAAGAACTTAGTCCAAACTATATCTTTTGCTAGAGGTATGTGAATGATGAATTAAGAGATAAGATGTGTTAAGTCAAACCTTCTTTATAGTTCCTCAGATTTATTAATGCCATTGAAAGTGATCAGAGGTAACTGAGGACAATATATAATGTAACAAACTCAAACAATCATAAACAGCAAAGGGACAAAATTTTAATCTCAAATACTTAGCTTCATCATCAGATATGTGAGAGAAATACATTAGAGGACTTAAAATCTGAAAACTGAATTTGTTGATGAGCTTAAACATGAATGACTTGACTTGTGAGTTCACTGTGCCTATAGGGTACAAGAAGTCATAGAGACACTAATATGCTGGAACATGACCATTTTGCTGTTATTTAGGAATTTGAGAATTTAATAAAAGAGGTCCAATAAAAGGGAAGGTGGACATTTTAGACCAGAAAGGATCAGTATTTCACAGTAGCAGCAGGTACAAAAAAAAGGAGCCAAATTTAGAGTATATATATTCATAACTGCATGCAGATGTAGGCACATCTCCATCAGCAACAAGATAGATATGTTTGTTTCCTAGCAAAGTCCCTCAGACTCATAGAATTTCCTAACTAATTGGATATCAACTCTCCTTGCAGCTTGCATTATATGTATAGATATAAATGCATGTGGATACATACTCATATAAGTATATATGACAGCGAAACATACAGGTACATGACAGAGAAAATAAAAACAGTCTACACTTGTTCCTGCTACTTAACTTCCTCTGTTTCTGAACAAACATCTTGAGAGCCTTGGATAAAAAATAATACAATCATAAAATCATAGAACAGTTAGGGTTGGAAAGGACCTTAACATCATCTAGGTCCAACCCCCCCTGCCAGAAGCAGGGACACCTCACACTAACCCATGTCACCCAAGGCTTCATCCCACCTGGCCTTAAACTCCACCAGAATTTACAGCTTCCCTGTGCAACACCCTCCAGTGCCTCACCACCCTTACAGGAAAGAACTCCTTCCTTATGTCCAATCTAAACTCCCACTGTTTAAGTTTGAACCCATTACCCCTTGTCCTGTCACTACAGTCCCTAATGAAGAGTCCCTCCCGAGCATCCCCATACTTTTGAGGTGCCTTTGGAAACTTTAACCAAACTATTTCTTAAAAGGCCTTATAAAGAATTCAGTTTGACTTGGAGTTTTCCCAGAATGGTCTTAGCTGAAGAGCAATCAATTCTCTTGAAATAGGTAGAGTTCATTTAGTCTTACTGTATTTCTGGAATTTTGCATGTCCTGGAGAAACCTCTCTATTTCCTAGATTTTGAGAATACTGTTCTCTAACAAATTGCTGCTATGTTTATTTCATCATTTGTATTTTCTCCTTGTTAGTTTTTGCACTGACACAAGTGCTTTTGGGTGGATCAGCCCTTTCAGCTCTCTTGTTTTCCCTCTATTACCCAGTGTTTCCTTTGAAATAATATGCAAGAGCACACATTTCACCTTGGCATTTGGCAGCCCCTTCCCCTCTTGTCTTGTATTATTGAACTTTTAGAAATGTCCTGCAGTAGCCTCGTCTGACTGATGGGTGTCTGAGTCTTTCAGTAGTTCTGCTAAGTCTAATTTTACTTGATTTTGCTGCTTCATTTTTATATGCATGCCAGACAGCTCACCCCCTCAAGAATGCCCTGAAGGCATCCTCTGCCATAATAAATAACAGAAGTGATAGTTAAAGTGTACATATAAAAATAATGTTTGCTCTAGTGTGAGCCTGCCTTGCAAATATGAAAATGTGAGTGAAGGCCTGTACCTCTGCATTCAAACCCTTGCTGTACAGTGAAATGAACTGGAATGTGCCACAGCAATTTTCTTTGATAATGTCTGGCTTATAGTTTACTTTTAGATGAAGGAATCAGTGAGGGAAATCCATTTGAATGGCTTTGTAATAGCACTTTATTTTTCTGGTGCTTCAGGCTGCCAGTTTCACACTCTGAGACTAAAATCCCTTTCGTATCGCCCAGGTCTTGGGAGAGACATTTATTTAAAAGCAGCTGAAGTGAAGCACAGAAATAAACTGCAAGTGATTTTTGGCATTAGAAGTGCAGTGACTGTAAAGCAGTGGCTCAGCTCCATCTTTTAATAGGCTTTAACATATCAATTATAGTGCTGAGCAGCAATTAGAGCTATACAGCAAAATGCAGAGTGACCTCTAAACTGTTCCAAAGTTGTGAGAGTTGGTGGAAAGGGGGATTTGGGAGCAGACTGAATTCTGGTAATCATACCACAGGGTACAAGAGAGAAAATGTGACTATTAAAAGTTGAATGCTGTTTCAGCAATGCAGGCAAGTCTTGTCTACCCTCTGAAAGTGAATTCTGCAGCATGAAACTAAGTAAGCAGGGTGAGCAGTGGATAACTTGCCTGAGACCACAAGCAGCAAAGTGGTTGTCCTACCAGCCTACACAGCCTCTGCCTGTTCCATTAAATGAAATACATTTAAAATCACTGCACTGCTTGCACTGCTTGATGTGCTCAGCTGCTCAGGAAGTTTCTAGGGAGAGAGGGTGAAAGCTGAGAGCTGGGAAATGCTGCTTCTCATTTCAGCATGGCCTAAAGGCACCCCCAAAAATTCCATGGTAAAAAGGGATGCCCGTCCTCCAGACACACTCCTTCCACCCTGCACCCAGCCAGTGAAACTGCACTGATTTTGGCTTAGAAAGGGCACTCCAGAATTTCAAAGAACAGGGGACTGCAATCCCTTAATGATAATTACGTTAAGAGTGATGCAAACCACAAAATTACAAGTTTTCTTCCCTTGCTGGTTGTTTTCTGCTCAAATTGCCCTGGAGACAGAGTGAAATATCCAGTGGTACTGTGGATGTTTGGTTGTAGGGATGGCAACCTGTACCCATGTGGGTCTGCCTGATCAGTCCTGTAACCTGAATGAACCAAACCCCAAACCCCTTGTTTTCAGGGTGGAGTCAAAGCCACAAACCACTTCTCCATGTTTGTAGCCAGCGATCAATTGTAAGCTAAAGAAATATTTATTTTAAAGCGTAAACTGAGCAGTGTGAAATTTTTGCCCAGGATATTCCTCTTGATGTTACTATTTTGATACACCTAAGTTCACTGGTATAAATAGGGCACAGTTGTCATCACATTCAACTAAAAAAAGCCCTCCTCAGTTGACAGTATAGGTATCATAAAGTCACATCACCCCCTACTAAGTACTTTTTACTCGAGCTGTGCACAAGCCTCTGAATGATAATTCTGCTTTCCTGGCCTTGGCTGGCATATAATTTAGGAGTAAGGGAAGCCTTACAGGAGCAAAGATTTGTAGGCTTGACACAGAGCACCAATGAATCATATACTTGAAAACTTTATCCACCATAGCTGAAAACAAAAATCACATACAAGCCAAAAATGCAAAGTGGGCCCCCTGGATGTGACATGGCTTGGCTCACCTCCAGGAGGCTTCAGCAATCTTCTAGCATGGTTGGAAACATGCCAACAAGTGTCCTTCATGAGGGTGGAGGAAATGAAACGTTCACAAGGATGAATTTCTTCATGTAAGATCCCACAGAGAGAAAAGGTTGTACTATCCTCATGAAGAGCAAAATGAAAGTTTATCCCATTTTAGGACTCAGTCTTGTCTATCCAGCAGAGTACTTATATAGACCTCATTACTGTCCTGCCTGAGCAAGTCAAGGTCTTAAATACATTTATTTTTGTGGATAGGAAGGGCTGATGTCTGTGGTTCAGACAGTGAAGGCATGAATGGGAGTGCAGTATTACACCCTGCACGGAGAGAATGGATATTAGCATTGCTAGCCTCAGCAGCAGAGTAAGTCAGGAAGAGTTTTACTTGAGTGTATCTGAGCATAAAAATCTAAAGGAGAGGAGAGTCAGTATGTATGAGGGTAGGGAGAACTGCCAAGACTCAACTGGATAAGTAACACGTAGTAAATGCTTAAAGTCACCTTGCCAGACAAATATTTGCCTTTCACTTTGAATGAAGACCAAATCATGTTCTAACTAGTAGGACTGAGGAATTCCACACATTTTAGTAAGTTGAGTGTCCTACAGAAACTCCAGTGGTAAGTGTATAATGGCAGACTTCAGGAGTTTGCTGGACAGACAAAAGAAAAAACCCAAAAAACTCAGGAAGATATTTCAGTGTAGGAAAAAAATCAGAGGGAATATTGGAAGCTGGGAACAGGGTGGAAAAAAAGCTTTGTAAATAAATGTGGATAAATATGCTACATTCTTACTTCTTAGATAGTCTTCATATTTAGTGATGGTCAGAGCAGTGGAATCCAGGAGCTGAAGAGGTCAAAGTCTCTGGGGAAACACTGGAGGGGAAATACGTCTCCTCTGTAACTCAGATTAGCTATGAAAAATATGGGAAGAATTAAGATCTAGAATAAAGACCACATTCCCTGGATATTTCCAGTCATTACTAACAGTCATGTAAACTCCTTCTGCTGTTCAGGGAACCACATGCAGAAGACAAAGGACAGCAGTAGAATTGGGGTGGTTTTTTTTTGGTGACAGATGTGTTACTAGGCTGTTACTAGGTGAGTAGTTCTGGTTGGACTTCAATGCAACTAATTTAGTGTTAATGAAAATGAAAAAAATGAAGGGGGAAGGCTGGGATGAATCAGATACTTGATTACTAGGCTAAGCAAGAGCAAAATTCTGACACTGGTTGTGACCCCTGGTCAGTGCAGACTTCTCTTCTACAGATTTTTGTTGCTTTAAAGTGAGCCAGAAATGACGCCTTCATGATTTCCCTTGGGTAACCTGGGATCCAGAGTTCTCTGCATGCAGTAGTGATTGCTACATGCAAAGTCAATTTCCATTGACTTTGATGGCCTTTGGACAAGACCCTATATTTCCATGGCATTTCTGAGACGTGTGTCTAAAATTCACTTGCTTTCCTTGAGTTTTCTCATGCATCGTTCTGGCAAATACAATTACTGTCATAAATATAGCATGGTGCACAGTTAAGAGGTTCTCCAGTTTTCAGTCAGTAGAAAACAGTGTCTGATAATCTGCCTAATTTGCTTTTCCAGTTTCATCCTATTACTTCTCTATACCCACTTGGGCTTCTGTGATTCCTCTTCTTTCTAGCACCTGTACAATCATGTTTTTTTAGTCTTGTACCACGTATGTAAACATGGAAAAACTTAATTAAAATGAACAAATATATCAAATTGTTTCACAATATACAATCTAAGTACTTATGCATCCTTCAAAGTCATATCTGAAGCACTGGAATTAAGCACTGTTTAGTAACCATTAATTAAGTGATGTTTATACAATGCTTTGAACATATAAAGTGGTGAGAGTTTCCAAGTTTATCACAAACATTATTGTCACTGTTATACAAAAATCAAGACTGATTTTCTGTGAATCCCTCCCAATTAACCGATACATTGTGAGTTGAAGGGAATCAGCCATGACAAACTAACAGATAGTCTTTCTTCCAGCTGGGTTGTCCTTTTGTCTCTAGAAGACAGTATGAAGTGTAATTTTTGGGGGCCATCTTGTTTATTTAAACACATTTATCAAAGCTTACTGCAGAATGGTTACTCTAGCTTGAAGAAATCCTTCTGGGTCAGAAAGTCTTTTGGATGTCTCAGCTCCAACTGCTTGCCCTTCCCATTCCTCCCCTTTTAAGTCCTGAAAGTCTGTCAAAGCCTGGGCTGAATTCCTAGAACCAGTTGGAGTGTAGGTCTTCTTTTGTTCTCTGCTGCCAACTGCAGAAAGCTATGTTCACCAGTTTTTGTAGTCACCAGATTTAAAATCCCTAAGTCCCATTGCTTCCTTTTGAATGGCCAGATGCAAAACACTGCTTTAAGCCTAGCAATGACTTCACAGAGATTTTCACTTGTGGTGTTGGATGAACTGCTGTGCTGTCTATGATTTCAAGGAAGAATGCCTTAAGCAGCCTGTCAGTGTCTTAAGACTATCAGAGGGAAGGCTACAACTTGCAAAATAGTGTCTGGAAAGCCCAGATCATTTCTCTAATATAGAAATACTATTTTTATCCTTAAGGTTTGAAGGCTATATAGTTCTCTCAGTGTAATTAATTCAGCTTACAGGGTGTCTTCCATTTTTAAGTTATATTCAAAGAACATTCCTTCCAGGACACGGTTTAAATGGACAACTGCTTCAAGTGCTGTAGGACTACTAGAGTTTTTGCACTTGAAGGTACTAGACATTTGGTTAATTTTTGTCCTCTTACTATTCATCAGTGACTTAAATTACTGTTCTGCTTACGGATAGAAGTACAATCCAATTCATTAATCATATTGAGATTTTCAAACCTGCACTAGTCTGTTACGACTTGTTCTTCATAAGGCTGGAAAATATTTCTTTCATCAAAATGGCTTAATGCCTATAAACATGTTCTAATTATATTTTCTTGGAATTAATCAAGTTCATTATGTTAAGTTTGGGATCTAACTTTGAAATTAATGTGAATTGTGAGCATCTGCCACATTCCTTTCAGACATTACTGATAAAAACAATGGTGTGGGATTTTCAAAAGTGCTAACTTTTTTGGCCTAATCCTGTTCCTCCTAAAGTCAGTTGGAGATTTACTCTTCCTTCAGTGGTGTGGATTTCAGCCAAATCTGAGCACTTCTCAAAACCTTATTGTTTTGGCAAATTTTTCAAACAACTAAGAGAAAAAGTTTACACAAGGTGTCACTTGATGTAGAATAAGCAGTAGTTATCCCTGTTTGTTTATTTCATTTATTTTCCTTTCTTTTTTTTTTTTTTTTTCCCCTTAAATTAGAGGATGCTGTGGGTTTCTTAATTGCTTTCTTCAGCAGCTTCTATGTGACTGTTAATCTAGGACTCCACTGATCTTCCCAGCTTACATGTTGTGAGTAAGAGCAGGATGAGTCTCATGGTGTATAAGATAACACTGAAGGAAATGCAAAAGAAGCACTAGTTGTAAAATTGTTTTTCAAAATGTATTTTTTTCTTCTCACTTGCATTCATTTTTGACTGTGTTGTAATGCACTTAAACTTTAAGGAGACAAGAATCCATAAAAATAAAATAAAGTATTTATTGCTGTCAAATCCATATCAAATATCACTTGAAATTTTGAAACTAAGGAAGTCATGGCAGCAAGGAGCTTGGGATGTTGTTTTAAAAATACTGCAATTAAGAACTTTGATGGCCATAAAACTTACACCTTACAGCTTTGTGACAGTGCCCAAATAGAAAGTAATGAGAATTTTTAAAACCCCAACTACCGTGAAACAGCTAGGTAAGCATTTCTGGTCCTATTTTCTAGGTGAGGGAAAGAGCGATAAAGTCATTAACTCAGCAGAAGCCTTGTAAGTGTTGTTTGCCAAAGTGCTGATGACAAATACCTTTTCACCTCTATGCATGTGTCTAGGTTTGAAAAGCAAGCAATGTTGCCTCCTTATCTGTAAGGAAAAATGCAAATCAGTAATGGTTATTTTTTGCAGTTAGAGCTTGTTATATTCTTGGAATGTGGCTGAATTACCATTCTCCTATCAAAGAAAAAGTTACAACAAGGGAAGAATAAATATGACAGAAGCAATGGTGAAAGCAACTCACTAGCCCGTAATTTAGTTGGGAGTTGTACATGGAAAACCACTGGGGAAACTACCCAATAAATCTTGAAATTGGTTTATAAATAATTATGTTATCTTCTGTCCCTTTCTCTTCTTAAACTTCTGACCAGAAGGACAAGCTAGAAACACAGAGTAGAAATTGCTTGAGAACTGTTCTGTGGATGTTGGACTACCAAAAGACAAATTCAGCTCTGTAGCAGGCTTTGGACTAGTTCCTCCTAAAAGCAGGTCTGCACTTGCCCTTGTACTTGTACTTGCTGATGGTGGTCTTGCAGGAGGCAGCAGTTAATCAGCACTGCTTGTAAAGTGGTGTGTTAATGTAGTGTGGTGACATCTTGTCTTTAGGGCTAACAATAATGCTTAATAATAATGCAACAAAACCTTGGTGTTTTATTCAAGCACAGACGATGTGTGTATCAACAGACAGCACCCATTTCCTTAGCTGCAAGTGCCTGTTCTGAGCAACTTGAGTGAAAGACCCAGCTGTTTCACTGGTAAAAATAAATATTATGGCAATTTTTAGTATTTCCTTTACTGTTAAGCATGTGGGGTATTGCAGTTCAACAAATGTAGCACCCCTTTGTGTTGGTTGCTGCTGCTCAGAATGTTTTCTGAGTACATGAGTATAGGGGCAGCTGGTATTTATTGCTTTGGGAGAGAACTTGAACTGAAGATGGAAGGGGAGAAAAACCCTACATTTTGCCTGGTTTTGTGCAGACTGCAGTTGCTGTAAATATCATGGTGTACAGCAGTTGGAACAAACCAGTTATATTTTTTAAAAGCAACAGTCGTACAGACACTAGGTGGGAAGTGAACCTCTCTGGTCCGTGCATTTTTGGTTTCTTGCAGAGACTGCCAGAATTACATTTGCATTCATTTCAGTCTACAACAAGTATTACAGAAGATTCAGCTGTAAGTACTTTCCAAATATAAAGAGTGCAGGGGAGAAAGGTGATATCTATTAAGCTTTTACAGAATATCACATGCGTGTAGTAGCTATCACCATAAAATTAACTGATAATAATTGGTCAGAGCTACCACCTCAATCTGCCTATGAGTGTAACACTCTTCCTTAGGTCATGTGCACTATTCTGACATCGTATGCCAGATCCTGAATAAAGTTCATTCAGTCATTTCTGCCGTTATTCTTCTTGTTTACCCTGTTATGTGTGTGTATTGCCATCACTCAAAGTTCACATCTTGCCAAAGACTGGCTCTGTATGCTTTGGGATATATGTGTCTCAGGTATCTGCCCAGTGGCCAATTCTCCAGCAACAGCGGGGCTGTGGGAGGGCATCCTTTGATTGAATCACAGCCGGCATTTTCCTCTTTCTTGGAAGCTGACTGGAGCAAAATGTTTAAACCTCTTTCTTCCTCCCTTTCCTCTTTTTTTCCCCTCCCTCTTTCTGTCTTTCACTTCCATGCCTCAAAAGGCTGTAACTGGGTTTGCTATTGTGTAGTAAGTCAGCAGTAAACTTCTATGTATTTTGCTTCCTCTGGGCAGTTCCTGTTCCTAACTGACAGCTGTTTGGCTCAGCACACGGTAATTATCAACTCAAAACCAAGATGCTTTTAGGTGCTGAAAGCGTACTGGCAGAGACCGAACGTGTCCTCAACCTTGTCATGGGCCACAGCTTTAAAAGATCCTGTTTAGCAGTTGGTTGGTTGCATTGTCACTTTTGGTAATGAAGCTCTGTCAGTTCATTATTACAGTGGGTGCTGTGAGAAGCTGGTTTTATCCTAAAGGAGTCTTTGGTCTTTGTTTTTTATTAGCTGCTGACATATCATATAGTTAACTTGATTAATGTATCTGTGTTCATTCTTCTTCTCTAAAATAAAGTTTTATTGATATGTGTGAGGGGATTTATACATGCCAGTGAATATTTATGAAACTGTTCTTTAAACATATGTCTGAAGGGAACATTGTTGAGAAACCAACCTGTTGGTTTGTCTAGTGGAACCTAGGCACTATCTGCTCATACTTTAAGCCTAACTCCGTTTGGCCTGCTGTCTGGACAGATCGGCTACACACTGAGTGACTGGTTCCTAGCTGGTCCATACCCCACAACGGCATACAAATCATGGAATTGCCTCTGATCCACTAAAGGGCAAGTGGGCCTGGGCTGTATGTTGTGCAGACTGATTGCAAGGGGCTGTATGTAGCTGAGACTTTTGTTACCTCACCAAACTTCTTTTGGCAAAGAAGGATGTCCCCTCCTTATTTATATTTCAAGTAGAGAAGCATTAATTTCAACCGACTAAAGCACAGTCCAGGGGGAGTGGAAAGAGATTTCTCATATTCTCTGCTAGATCTTTCAGCTGTATGCGTTAGTTTTCATGATACATGAAAATAACATGCAGATCCAAGAGGGGAGAAGAGAAAATACCTTTTTTTTTTTCCCCTAAGAGAAATCATTTGGAAAAGCTCTGCTGTTCCCATTGCCAAGCCACAGATTTGCTTTTCTCAGTGTATCCATAGGCCAGGTTGTGTTTTCTGTCAGGACAATTAGAATAGGTACCTATCCTGCTGCTATTAAAAAAGGTTTGAAGTGTTCTCAAATTCTGCTGAGCTATAGTTTAATGGAATTTACAGAGCAGTTCCTAGTAGGAGCATCACTGTTTGCTTAAGTAAAGCTCAATGCAGGGGGAACGTCAGTCTTATTGCACTGTAGGATTTGGGGAGGTTGTCAGACCCTCGAGAATGAGAGCCTAAGCTGTAGAAACTTCATAACCTTCATACATGGAATACTTTGTGTTGTATAAGCATATACTTTATGGTCTGGGTCCTTTTGAGGGTGCAGGATAGAAGAACCAGGTCAGCAGGGGTGGTAATATGTGGTCTACAATAAGCAGATCTTTTAAAGCCTGAAAAATGAAGCATGTATAATGTTCATATGGAACCAGGAAGAATTCTTTCCAATGCATGTGCAGCAAGACAACAGAAAAGTCACCTTTTCTTTTCAGTTGTGGAGGACCTGATCCTGAAAAACCTGCAGCATGTTCAGTCTTGCAAAACCTTTTGTGACTGATCATTTGGGTGACCTATAAGTGAGAATTTGTAGGGCTCTTGTTTAAAGCTATTGCAATGTAATCTTTTGACTGCATTGTAGCCCCATTAGGAGTGTCTGGCATGGCCCATCAGTAAGGAGGAGTTTTCTGGGTGTACCTTGCATGTGTATGTTGCCAGTTACAACAGCACTGGGATTCAGAAACTTTAACAGGGGCCAAGGGGGAAATGCCCTACGGGGACATAAGCCTCTGTAGATGGCATGCCATAGCAAAGAGGTATGCCAACCTGTCACTGAAACAAAAGCAGAGCAACAAATGCCTCACCATGGAAGAATGCAGCAACGCTGAAGAACAGCATGTCTGTGAAAGTGAAGAGCCTCTTTTCCAGGTCTGTTTACATTCTATGATGGTTTTGCTCATCTGTCCTGTTGCATGGGCTTTGGGGCAGTATATGGTTAGTGCTCACCCCTTGTATGTGCCCAGAGGACAGAGGGCAAACTGGTTCTTTCCTTTTCACTGCATAGGAAGACTCAAGACTTGTTCTCTTTCCTTCCTGCTGACTTTGTTTCTCAATGAAACAGGGATCTGATCAAAGGGTGATTAAGGTTTCTTCCTTTCTTTGTTTGCAATGCCCAATATCTTCATGTGTCTTCTGTGGGTCGTCCTCAGAGATAACCAAACCTGTAACTTTTCTCTGTGTTTAAAGGACACTTATGGCCAAAACCGGGAAAGGGAGAGGTACACACAGAATCATACTGCCAACTAACCACATAGCAGCAAAGCCTTAACTCAGCAGTTGAGGAAGCAGACAGAGATTGAACCTTCCTTGGGGGAGGAGAAGGGGGGAAGGAGTTTACCTCAGTTGTCCCAAAGTAAAATATGGGTATGCATAAGATTCAGCTTTTTCTTGTGGAAAGCCATGTAATGTACTGCAGCCTGATAGAACTGTAAAAGTTGCTCTGAAACATGACAAAAAGTATTAGGAGAAGGGTAAATAGTATGCTTAAAAGCGATGTATAAAAGTCTGGGTTCTGTCATGCTCCTATGATGCTTCTTCTATTCCCTTTTCCTTCCATGCACAATTATCTGCACCAGAACAGACCTACCCATCTAGCATAACAGATCAGAGTCCATGTCATCTTTTAGTAAAATATTTCAGCAAAAGGTAAAGATTAAGTATGTGCTTAACTTTTATAGAAGGGAATAGAATTTAGGGCTGTGATCTAAGCATGTGGTTTATTCCTTCACAGGCTTGAAAGCTCCATTTACTTTTCATAATTCCTTTTGAAAGGCCACCAGCGAAACCCTTCTGTCCTCCCTGATATTGAGGTACAAATTTTTTTTTTATTTTTTTTATTTTTTTTTTTTGAAACAAGAAGAGAAAAAAGCAAAGCAGAGAAGTCTACATCAAAAATAGGGCAACATCCTTGAATTTCACCTTCATACCCACTTAGGCCAAGCTCAGTCTTTGAATGTAAGATGTTTCTTTCAGATCCTGCTTCTCAGACTGGCATGCTGGGATGCATTTCAGATTATGCTTGTATCTCTGAACACAGAGATAGAAAAGAGTTAACACTTTAAAGACAGTATATTTGTTATTCCTCCTCTCCTTCAAGAGTCTATTATATGACATATGCTTCACAGTACTTCCCCATAGTTTGCTGAACACTTATCTTTCTGCAGCACAGAAGATCCCTGAAGGTTAGTATCATGCTCAGGGAAAGGGTTTCTTGGCCTGAGTCAAGAAAACAGGGGGTGGTGGTGAGATCATTGTCTCCACTTAAGTATGGAAGCTGGACCACATTTGCCACAATAAAATAATACTAGCAGGGGTTTTATACAGCAACTCATGCACAATACCCTCTACCCCTTTTACAATCATTAATTTTTTTGAAGAAATGCATTGAGATTGGCATTTAAAAATTAATTGCATGCACATCTGCAACGATAATCTTTGGTCAAAATTCCAGCAGTTTTTTGCTTAAAGCCGATTACCATGCTGAAAAGCTATTAGGAGGCTGAAAGCAGCATAGAAAGAGAAATGCAGGGCAATTAACATGTGATATTTATTCTGAGCATTGAGCACCAAATTTAGCTTTCATTCTGATGTATCTCAATTGTTTTAGCACATAACAGATCAAATCCATATTTAATACATATTTATAAATTAAATAAAAACCAGTTTCAGGTTGCTAAGGCTTGAAGGACTTGTATACCTCAGCTTTTGTATGCAGGAGTAAATTAATGCCTGGAAAAACTGTCAACTTCATTATTCTTGTTTTCCTGAAAGGTGAACTTAGCTCATAAGGCTGATGCATTTAAAACAATGATAGTATTATTATTGTAATTCATTATTAGGTAGCTCTTATTTGACTGTAAGTGTCTAATGAAGTATGCCAATATGCCTATCTGTAGACAAACTAAGAGGATCTTGGCTAAGTAAAACAAATCAATTGCTGTAACAAAATGGTAAGATAAAATGCCTCACCAGAAATCAAGTATCAACCCCAAAAGACAGCAAACGCTTGAATCTGAGCCAGAGAAGGGCCATGCCAGCTAAAGCAAAATGAGTTTATAGTGGGCAAGAGCCGTCGTGTGTCTTCTGGTGCAGGCAAATGGAGGAGGAATGTCACCCCACCACGACCTGCAGCCCTGTCTCATTCTCAGCCAAGACAATAGAAACTCTGTGGTTTAGAGTATAGATCCTGTGAAGATTTCAGTTGTAAATGAAGCAACTGAAATGTTAAGCTGCAGCAATCACAGATTTATTTGATTTATCATCAGATGTAGCTCTTGACACCTGAGAAGTCCCCGAGAATTATGCCATTCCTGTGAGTGTTCAAAGGTTTGCTTTCATACATGCCTCCTGTTCTTCCAGGAAGACCACTGGCTGCTTAGCTTGCCCAGTAAATGTCTCCCCAAGGTTCACTTGGGGTCTGATGCGTGTGAAACATCTGGCAAAACACAGGTGGCCACAGAGGGATAACTTTTTTACAACTGTTGAATTTAACCATTCTTTTTCAAAGAAACAAAACAAAATTTAAAGTGATTCAGAAGCCATATTTGTGCAGGTAATGTGACAAGACCCAAATGTCTTTCTGACCTACTTCTGTGCAGGTCTTTCTGACCTAGTTCTTCTGTGAGCCCTTCATACTCAGTTTTTCATAGCCTGTATCAGCACCTTTCATTTAGAGTGCAGTACCTGAGGACCAGGTTTTCTGTCAGTCTATTTCCCTTCTGTTAAAGAGGTGTGATTTGAATATCTACTGTGGACTATATGTATGAGAACATTCTGCTTGTTTGTGCTTACAACAGCTGGGCACTAGCCTTGCGTGAGAATTTGTGGCTGCTGTGTGGTAAAAATTAAACAGCACTACACAAAATGCATAGAAAATAATAAAAAATGAATTTTCTATGGGATAAATGCATCAAATAATCAGAAATATACTCTCAGAACTCAGCTGGCCTATTTCTGCATCCAGGCAATGCTGACAGGTTAAAAGTAAAAAAGACAAAAGTAGTTGTTGTTGCCTTTTGTTGCCTTATAAGATAGTAGATATTTCAATGTGCCAAAATTCCTACTCTGGCAATAGGATGCAGAAATGTAGAGATGCTGCTACTGCAGAATCTGATGGCCATTGGGCTAGACTTGCTGTCTGCTGTTAGTAGCGATTTTATATCCTTCTATGGGATTCTCTCTGAAATTTCACCCCTTTTTCTGTGAATGACTGGTGCTATTCACATTTGCTGTTCTGTCTGATCACTCAGCCATTTACACCTGTTTGTTTGTTTTTGTTTGGTTGGTTGTTTTTTTTTTTCGTAGCAAGATCTTAGAATAGTTGAATCTTAACACTTGCAAGAGAAATGGAGGGAGAAGAAATGAGAAAACTTGCAATATATCTTTCTGTGGCACCTCATATCACATCACATGTGTTTTCTGCAGCTGCTTTTTCCTTATGCAACTGCAACTATGTCTGTAATGCTACTTTGCCTGGTTACCTGCCATCTTGAATATCCTCATTCTCTTCTCAGGGTCATGGCACAACACATTTCATCAGGACTGTTCCAAATGTGTACTGCTAGCAAAATTTTTAACAGTATCCTAGAAAGCAGCCTCAGCATATGATTTAATCAGATGTGCTGTGGGTATGCAGCACAACAGGATCTTCTAGTGTTAGTAGTTCAGTGAGCAGTGATTATGGAGCCTGCCTGCTGCCCATCAGGCAGAGTCCATGTTGCAGCCCCTATGTAAGGACGGATCTCTCTTCTGCTTTCCTATTCTCATAAGGCACATGGGAAGACATCTGAAACTTAACAGCACTTGTGATATTGTAATTGGGTGAGGTGTTCAAGATGAGACAAACACATACGTGCCACGTAACTGTGTAATTTTTGTGCTCTTTAGGAAACCCAGCCTTAAAAGGACCAGTGTGATCTTTGGATGTGCAGAGATAGAGAGCTGATTAAATGTTTTTGTCACAACCTTGTGAAGTGTGATACAAGAATGTGGCTTCCAGCTGGGAAAAACAACTGGAAACCACTTCTTTTAAAAGGTTGTTGAAAATTTTTCTAGAGAAGGCTGTGAAAATTGTTGAGCTGGAGAAAATGTTTTCCTGGGAGGATCTTCCATCTGTTTGCCTTTTCAAGAGAGTAAGAAGCTTGTTGATATGTATATTTAATACTAGACCTTAAATGGCCACTCAAGGCATTAGAGAAAGTCTCCTAAAACCAAGGGAGGGAAGTGCAAGGCAGACAAGCTAAAAATGAAGAGACAATAAGGCATGCATTTTTATTAGCAATGAAAGTGATTACACATTAGGACAAGTGAATGGTTCAGACTTTCAAATCGAGACTGGCACAGCCACTTTCAGGAAGCAGTCTCCTGCCAAGCGCAAGTGTATGATTTAACTCAATAATATGCTGAAGTCTATGTTTTAACTCAGTAATATACGTAGGCCAGTTTAGGTGGTTCATGGTCACATGTGGTGGTAAATTGTTCAGACCTATTGTTTGTGACAAAGAGGAAAACACTTTCAATCTGTCAGAGCATTTCACTTTTTATTTATGTATAGAAACATTATAATAATCTGTACTGAGTGTCCTGCTGTCAGTGACTTGAATCAGTCACATCCACTTCAGTGAATTCAATGTGATGGGGTGATCCTGAGTTGCCTGTTTTGCTGGGACCCATTCTAAAATGTGGTGTGACCCTCTCTTTTCAGCCTCACTGCCAAAGGTAGGTTACCTGTGGAGTGATATCTCATGCCTCCAAATAGTGTTTGCAGAATAAGGCTTTGATGTGTCACATCCAGTATGATGTGCTGTTGTCAGTAAGTGAAGAACCCACAAATCCAGCTCTGTTGGTGGGATGTCTTTGAGACCTCGAGATGAGAAGAGAGCCCTCTTCTGCAGTTGTGCTCCTTGTTGCCAACCAATTCTCTGCAGTCATCTGTGGGAGCCCTATCTTTTATGGGTACGGCTGTGTAGTTATTATTTAACACCACAGCCTCTTTTCAGCTTTTACCCTTGTTTAATTTGCTCAGTCTCGCTTCATATTTTGTTTCATTTTTCTCTTAAGTGTTTGAACTGGATTTAGCTTTTATCTTATTATAATGTATTTTTTACAATAATCAGACAAGATCTTTTAAACCAGGGAATGTATGCACTTAAAAGTACAAATGGCAACTCAAAGGCAATCACAATTTGAGTGGAAAGGAGGAAAATACATAGCTGCCCTTAGAATGGTTGTGTATCTTTGCCTGTGAGACAATGTTATCAGACCACTTCTTTAGTAATTCACTTATGCCACCTCTCTGGCCAAATTCTATTTTGTGTCTTCAATGTAAATTCAGGATATTCTCCTGGACTTCATCAGAGATAATTTGCCCCATCTGTATATTAGTTGAAAGCAGATTTTGACCTGAATTTTTCAATGTATCTTCTGCTGAAATCTCCTTTCACTGGAGATTGTATCATTATGGCTGGGTCCCTGAATATGCTGAACAGATTTTTTTTCCTCAGCTTATATTTTCATCACAAAGTATGTATTTGATTTACTTACATTGGTCTTGTATTTAATCTCTCTGCCCATTTAGTCATATCTACTGTCATTTTTTATTTGTTTAATAACTTGTTGCTGCTCAGAAAGGTAACAGGGATAGACAGAACGTGACAAGCTGCAAATATATTCTGCACAGTTCTCTTCTGTAGCGTTCTGTGTTTTGGTTTATCAGATGGGTTATTTATTCAAATACTTGTTTTATATAAGAGCATTTAGCAGCAACTCTAAGTGTACTACATAGAAGTATCTGATATGTTTCTTATTTATCTTTACCATATTGTTTGTGAAACCCTCCAGGAACTTCACAAAAAACCTTCATACTGTAAGACCAACACCAGGGTTCAAAATGGAGAGAACCCACACAAAATTCACACAAAATTTGGCTGCTTTCATCACCAGGTTTTTGCAGCTGCAGAGAGAACCAAGTGACAAGCTGCCTCTGCTGTAGTTTTGCTGCTAACACTAGTAGGACAGGATCTCAGCCCTAGTCCCTGTCTATGGGTTTCATGGGCATTTTTTAAGATAGTGGCAATGGCAATGTCAAGCTGAACTTCTCTCTCTAGGAAATGAAGAGAAGAATCCTCCTGGTGATGCTGGTCAAGCAGAGAGAAAGAGAAGAGTTCCCCAATAGGCAGGGTTTAATGGCAAGTTTGGCAGGGAATAGGGGTTGTACTAATTTCTTAGTAAGCATTTTTTAAAGCAGAGGTCATGAGCTGTGACACACTCGTGCTGAAGTGGTGTGCCAAGGCAGCAGTCCTCACATGTCTGCCTTGTGACCAGTATTAGCAGAAGCAAGGGATGCCAGTTAACTTGCATCCATAAGGAAAATATGTGTTTTGGTTCAGGCTTGTGTTGTGCTGACTGTGTTTTTTCTTTACTTGAAAAGCCAGTGCTGAGAAGGAGATGAAAATACTGACTGCAGAGAAGCTTCTTGGGTAGCTGGCCAAGCAAAGCATGTCCATATAAATGTGTCACCATGATAAAACTTAATCTTATGCTAGACCAGACTTTGACAAGAGTAAAAATCATTGGTAACTTACAGTCTCATTTCATGAGTACTTGACTATGTGGCAATAACCCCCTGCCTGCAGCCACCAGCTGCAGGAACAGGAGCAGACCCTTTAGGGTCTGATATGGCATGGGGAAAAGCCAGCTTTCCTTACTCTTCTCCCAGAGAGTGGTGGGCCTGCTTGCATTTCCGGATTGGGTGGGCTTGGGTTTCTGGCAGGTGCCAGCTGCCTCTGAAGGAGATCTGCTCCTCAGGTGCACCAGAACCCAGGGAGACTCATGATGGATGTGCCTGGAAGCATCTGTCACTCTCCTGGCTTACTCCAGCACTGGGCTCTTCTCACATGCACGCACACAGATGCGAAGACCATTTATACATAGTGCTCTTGGGTTATGTTGCCATAAGCTCAGGGTGTGGGGCACACCTATTTTTCTCTCATAGACTGTGGGCCCTTTCTCCAAATGCTGGTGACGGCAATGGGGACAGGCTGTGCCATTCGCTCCCACTGCTGTTACCAGCAGAAGTCTGTTTTCTATCTTTTAGTAATACAGGCAAGGTGGTTTTTGTGTAAGTGATCAGCCAGTCAGGAACAGACATGTGGCGAGTCGTGAAGGCAGGACATAGTCTGCATCTGAATATATCCTGAATTATGGTAGGGTTCAGCCCTGATCCCTGCAGTTAAGCAACCAAGGTGAGATTAATGCCTCTGCAGAAGCTAGCTTGATGCCTGTGCACCACGATTTACTTCACTGTGTTCAATATTTAAGTTGCAAATAGAATTTGCTCAGGCAGGGTTAACTTTCAGTGTTTATAAAAGCAGCAAAATGCACTGAGGTTAAATTCATCAGAAGATGCTGTCTGGTTTGTACAATTTCAGCAACACAAGCTGTCAACCCTCTTGAGCTGGCCAGTTAAAGTGCCCTTGAAGTTGCTTTATTTAGCTTGGACGTTGTAAATTGATAATGTATTCTAACAAATTTGGTACAGTGTTTTAAATATTAAATCTTTTAATGGAAGCTTGTGCTGAAAGGAAAATGTAAAATCAGTTGAACAAAAATGCCTAAGGATTTTAATGTCTGAATCAATTCTGGGCAGCAACTCAACTAAAGCTCTGTCCACTATGCTGACTAAAACCTTTGTCCATCTTTTATTTCTTTTACTTCAAAGCAATGCTGTAAATCATGTCTGTGAGAACAAAATTTTACCTTACTGTAACTAACTGTAGTAAAGCACAGAGAGGGAAAGCAGTTGAACAAGTGGTAAGAGTACCAGGATTAAGATGGATTTAGTTAAAGGAGGGCACATTTAGTCTTCTTGGATTAGGTTAATTTTAAAACTTTTGGCTTTGGAGGGACAGTTCAGCTGTTAATTGAGGTACAAAACTAGAAGTAGTGTAAAAAAGGTTTGGTTTGCTTTCTGATTCTTCACCTTGATGTTTTAAAAGAGCAGCGGTGGCTGTTACATGTGCTCTGTAGTGGTCATCCTAACACAATGATAAATAGCCTTTTCCAGGTTGTTCTTAATTCCTTGTCTTCTTCTGCAGCAAATACTTTTGCAACAAATTCTTTTGCAGCTCTACTCTCCAAATATAAATATCTTAACTCAGTCTTTTTGGAGAAGGCATTAATGAATGACACGTGATTCCTTCCATGACATGTGCAACACTCTTCATGCGGCTGTCATGGACTCTGTCCCATCCTGGCCTTGCAGCTCACTTATGATCTCTGTTTTGTCTTCTCTTCACAGTTGTGCAACACATCAAGCGCCATAATATTGTTCTCAAAAGAGAATTGGGAGAAGGAGCCTTTGGGAAAGTATTTCTGGCAGAATGCTATAACCTCAGTCCAGAGCAGGACAAGATCTTGGTGGCAGTGAAGGTAAAAGAATCTAGGGTTTCCATCATTAATTCATGGTTGCAGCTGAAGCTATTTTATTTCTAAATAATCATGCTTGCCTATTCTGTACCCCAATGTAACTGCTCTGATATATGTAGAAAGACTCAAAAGGCTAATGGAGCGTTAAGAGAATGCGATATTTAATCTTGCAGTGGATTATAAAATGAGAGCTGGATTTCATAAGGGAAACAGGGGAAGCAGACTGTGTTATGGGGGGGGGGAATCTTTTATGCTTTATCTAAAATATAATTAGTGAAAAATAATATATAGGTCATTAAATATACTTGTGACATATGCATGTCTTCGAAAAATAATCAATTACTGGCTAAGGGAATAGGTTATGTGTATAATTGCTAGTAAAGAAAGCCTTTCTTTTTCAAGCTTGTGCCATTACTTTAGTCAGCCACTGAAACTATCTGTGAGAAATTGTCATTAATATATCTGCCAGGAATGTTATAACAAACTTGTGGATAATATTGTCATCTGCTGTTAAACACTAGCTGTACAAAAATCCAGAAATCGTGGTATGTCTGATCTGGAGAAGTGGTTATTATACAGCTCCAGTCAATTCTCTTTAAATACAGTCCAGAGAAGGAAGAAACTGCATGAAAATAGCTGTAACCTTGAAGTTTCAAGTATACAGAATCATTTTCACATTTCTGGGGGGGAGGAGGGAGAAGAAAACCCAACCAACCAACCGAAAAAGAAAACGGGATTTGTTTGTTTTTCCAGAAGAGCACAGATATATGGTGTGCTGGGAATCTAGCAAGGAGTAAGATTTCCAGCTTGATCTCAGAGCTTGGATGCGAAGCCTGCTTCACCATACCAAACCTCTTTGTCCCGCAAAAAGGGAGGGCTGAGGTTGGGTGTTGTCCTCAGCTATGGATGTATGCTAGAAAACAGTATCGATGAAACTGCACTCTTAAAAGTCTCCCTGGCAACAATTTCATCTCCATCTGTAGAGTTCTGCCAAAAGCTGAACAAGGTTTCCAGTGTTTGAAATATCTCATTAAATGCAGAGAAATACAAATTTAGACTTTGGGCTGTGCCTAGAGATTGGAAAATAATTTTATCTGACCAGTCACAATCAGGCAACCGTGCATACATTTTTAATCAAACCATACATTAAGAGAAATTGAGTAAATCATCTTTCTGAATTTGGCAATGAAAGAACATAAAAGCAGGATGGACTTGTAGGCTGTTTTCCTTCTCCATCAAAAATAACAGTTTTTGAGGGTTTGCCAGGGTTACAAGCTTTTGATACTTGGGAGTTGTTTGGTCAAGTTGACTGGTGAGAAAAAAATTAGGTCACGAAGAGTTATATCGTAGACTACAGAAAGCAAAAGGTAGGAAGATGGCAAAACTATACCTGAATGAAGTTTCTGCTGTATTTTGGTGAAGCTAGACTGGAAACTGCTTGAAAGCAGGATAAAAGTCTTTCCATTCACTTGCTCCCTTTGAAAGTCCTGACCAAATGGGGCCTAGCACTTCTGCTGTTAAATACTGTGCCATGCTTACTCTCTGCTGCTCTTTCTCAGCATAATTCACAAGGAAGAACATTCAGCCTTTAAAAGGAGACATGTCTCCATGGATTTGTATGACAAGTTTATCAGTTTTCTGGAACAGTTGTCATACTAGTTCTTTCTTTTTTTTTTTTTTTTTTCCAAATCCACTCTTTGTAGTGTCTTTAATAAGAACCTTGCAGGCAGCTGTGGGAAGAATGACCTCTGGGGACAGATAATGCCTATTCAATATTTCTCACATTGGCTCTTGAAGATATGACTCTGGCTGCCTTCAAAGAGTGAATCTTTTGGTGAACTGTACCATTGGATTGATCCTCATATAATCAAGGAGTTATTTGCCTGGCACTTCTCTTTTTCACTGTGGTACCAACAGTAGCTCATAAGTATCTTCCAGTCACAGTGTAGGTCATGGGTGTAGCCAGAGAACTGTGTCCAGACCTCAATGCTGAGCACAGGGTTTGGCAGTGAAAATGTGTGATTTGGCTTTTTTCATCTTAGAGGAGCAGACCTGGATACCAGCAGCAGAGGGTAGCTCCTCCTGCACACAGCAAGGGTTTTAGAGAGCTTCACCATTATGGGAAAAGCCAGATCACACCTGTCTCTGTGAAACAGATTTGGTGAGCCCAATAGGAATATGTACTTCGTGAGGAGTTCCAGAGGTATTTTGGCAGCAAGGGAGGTATGGTCTCACCTGCATGGGGTAGCTCAGGGTAGCTGGTGGTCCTCGATGGCTCCTGTGGCTGCTGGTTACTGGACTGCTGCACGGTTTGAGTCTGGCCCTGGGCATCACATTGTTTGACTCAACATGCGCCCTTCTTTTTGACCAGCTTGTATCCAAAATGCTGATGTTGCTGCAACAAATTATTTAGGAGTTAAGAAGCCAAGAAAAATCTGTGAAAAATACAAAATCAGACTTGGCATAAGCAACCCAAAGTGCTTGAGCTTTCGCTGTTTGGAAAAGGAGAAGGAAAATGCTTCAATTTGTTTCAATCATGAGGCTTTCTGGGGGAAGCACTGAGTGGAAATGCTTTCTGTGAGTCAAACCCTGTGAGCAGAGCCTAACCACAGGTTAATCTGGTTGCATAGGCACTGTACTAACCTTCCCCCTGTGTGAGCACATATCAGAACACCATTTGCTGCAGGCAGTTTCAGAGAACAGAGGGTGGAAGACAGGAAAGATACAATTTCTTTCTTAGCCATTTTGCCACACCATAGTGGCTCTTCAGGCCTGGATCAGTGCTATCTTCTCATAGGGTGGTTCTCCAGGTATAGTCTTGCACTAGTTTAACCTGTCCAGAGCTGCAGGTGAAGATGGCTGTCAGGATATAGTTTAGCAGCTGCCTCTGGCTGCCCTGGGAGACTGGAGTGGGATTCACCCTGTGCTGTTCTAGGGATGTGCTTTGCTTGTAGGCTGCCTTGTGCATGAGGTGAAAAACATTTCCACAGTACCTGCAGAGTAAAAACGATGGTTGCCAAATCTTTGGGTCTTCAGTTCAGAGGAAGTTCAAAACCATACCTTCATTTCTTGAAGAAATATATCACTTAGCTCTTGTAAGGTGATGGGGAGAAGTAGTAAGGATTTCTTGGTGGGCTGAAAGGACATAAAGAACAGCATAAAGGACAGCTGTCATGAGAGTTTCATTACAAAGTCATACTGATTTTGGTGAGAGCCGTATCCCCCTGCTATTCCTCTGACTTGTCCATGTGGTGTCAGGGTGGACTAAGGAGCTGGTGGTTTGCACTCGATACAGAACTGTCATGGTTTAAACCCAGCCAGGCAGCTCGTTCACTCACTCAACCCCCCCTTTCTGCCCTCCGCTGCTTCCAGAGGGGTCAGGGGAGAATCAAAAGAATGCAACTCTCACAGGTTGAG
>JBAFWW010066306.1:0-11576 GCA_036873685.1 Agapornis canus | reverse complement strand
TGTGTTATACCTTAGTTACTGGACTGTTCTTATCTCAACCTGTGGGAGTTACATTTTTTTGATTCTCCTCCCCATCACTCCAGGAGCAGGGAGAGGGCAAGAAAGGGGGCTTGAGTGAGTGAATGAGTTGCGTGGCTGGGTTTAAACCATGACAGTACTTCCTCTATTCTTAATGCAGTAGAGTGTCCTTACCTTACCCTTACAACACCACCCCCCATGTTCGCTACCTTCTGCAAATACCTCACCTTCCTTAAATTTCGTCTTCTCTGACAGACACTAAAGGATGCCAGCGACAATGCCCGCAAGGACTTCCATCGCGAGGCAGAGCTGCTAACTAACCTGCAACATGAGCACATTGTCAAGTTCTATGGTGTCTGTGTCGAGGGTGATCCACTCATCATGGTCTTTGAGTATATGAAGCATGGAGATCTTAACAAATTTCTCAGGTAAATGCATGAACACATACTGTGCTGCTGAGCTAAAACTGGGTAGAGAAAGTAAGTGTTACTGGTATTTAATGTATAATTAACCTCTACCACTGGAAAATGTTGGCAACAATCTATGCAACTCTCATTTTGGGGACGGGGGTGGGGGGCTCTTTTTTAATTTCCTAATTTAAAGAACCATAAAAAAAAGCCTTTTTCTTTTAACCAAAAAAAAAAAAAAAAAAAAATGGGAACCAAAGAAATATTGTTTTAAATATATTTTGTGTATTCTGAAATGTTTGCTTATAAATCTTGCAGTAGGAATAATTTTTTTGCAGGCTTTCTGGTAGCACTTGGGACGATCCCACTCAACACCTATTGCTATGTGTAGGCATCTAAAAGCTTTGAAATCTAACCCCTCTTCTCTTCCCTCATCTCAGTGTTTTGGAAAGACTTCCATTAATCTGAAGCAGAAAAGCTGAGCCATGGAAACTTCAGTGCAATGGAAAATACTGCATCTTGGGGTCTGGATTAGGACTTTATTTCAAAAAGTTTTTCAGGAATGTGTATTGGAAATTGAAACTTTGCAGCAAAGCAGACATAAATAAATAGATGATACCTAATGTTCACAATATTAGGTAATTCGGGAACCAGGAAGTTATGAGCAGTGGCTCTGTGTATGTGCCATTTTCACTAGCCTGCACTCATTGACATAAAAACAAGCAGTTAAGAAACAGCTTTTGCTCCTATGTAAAAAACCATTTGAACAAGGGACTGTTCTTTCAGATTCTACCATTTTCATCAAAATATATCACAAAGGCCTTTCAGTGTACTGAGATTTCTCCTGCTGAAGATAACTATGGGTACCACCATTTTGGAAAGGTATCTCTGACAAAGATCTAAACCAATCAGAACTGATGTCCTTTTAAATGGGTTCAGATTTAATAACTGATTGAAATAGCTGGTGAGTGCTAGTGTCACCATTTATGCATTTTTGATCACCTATGTGAAATTAGTATGCTGTCTTTCTAATGTCTGCTTAACAAATAGCCACACCAAAGCAAATGACACCAGCTAGCATCCTCCCCTGTTGGCAAGGCTGCCAGGTTTGGCAGGGAGACCAGGGCCTGAACTGGGAATGCAGAGCAAATGCTACTACTTTTCCCAGATTGCTTATCTCTTTGGCAGAAGATATATTGTCAGAGCCATGTTAGGGCATTTACATTTGCCTGGTTGGAACTCTGCTGTTGATCAGAAGAGAACTGCAGTCTTCTGAGATGCCATCACAGAACTTCTTCTAAGATGCCATCACAGTACTTCTTCAGCACACTGAATTCCCATTAAAAGAAGCCAGATTTGCAGTGAATAAGAAATAATTTATGATTTTGTAATAGATACTTACTCTCTGATTCTTTTTGCTTGACGCTTTTTTACCTCATAACTTTTATTTTGAATTATTGTACAGAAAGATAATTTAGGAGACAATATATTTCCTACCCTAGGTCTTCTTTTTTTTTTTTTAATTATTAATCAGCCTATGTCTTTAGAACATAAAATGATTGTGCTGGCACAAGCTGTTAAACTGAAGCTCCAATTTGTCATTCCTCTTGCATTTGCTGCAGCTTGTGCTGCACATCAGAGGTTACTTCTACAAGGCTGTACGAGTTGTATTTCTTACCCTGCAGCGCCATCAAAGGCTGTTGGGGAAAAATGAATCCAAAATTTAACCTAAATGAGCCTTGCTGTCTGCGTGCAGCCAAAGGCTGTTTGAGATCTAGGACTAAAGCTTCAAAGTCTTGCCTGTACTGTGCTTTTCTGACTAGTGGAGGCTGTGGAGGCTGATGTGGATCCAAAGAGATTTCTGTCAATGTTTCTTGCTGTTGCAGACACTGAGAAGCACCTCATTTACAGCCAGCACCAAGAGGACAAGTGAAGTGGGTAGAGTGTTAAGAATAATCCAAAAGTTTCATTAGATACAGACCATGTCCTCAAGGAAGCTAAAGTTGAAGAGTTCTCTAATTTGATAACTCAGATCTTTATGTGCAAAAGCAGTCATTAAAAAATTCATGCAATGAAAAGGCACAGTGCTTTTCAATAGGAATTTGCCTGTGAGTCTTAGCTGGAGATTTCATATCCTTCTTTTTATTCCCCCCAACCAAATTCAGTAGAATAGCTGCCTGTATGTACCCTGTAGCAGAGCTTTGCCTGGTACCAGATGCAGTCCCAGCAATGCTACACACCCTCCTTTGTTTCTTTCTCACATCTGTCATTTTGTTCATGAGGTTCTTCAGTTGGGGCAATTTTAATATCATATTTCTAATAGGTAGTGTCAGATTTGGTCTCAGAGGTTTTGATTAATTTACAACTCTTTCCCCAACTCCTGTGTCCTTCCCCTAGAGATAAATCAAGGCCTCAGCTCTGCTGATTAGAAAGGTGATCTTCTGAAACTCTTCTCTGTAGGAAGGAAAAACTTCTGAGAAAAAATAAAAATAAGGTCTATTTAAAAAAAAATAAAGGAGGGAGGAGAAGTGGTCTCTTAGAAGGAATAGTCTTCAGGAATGGAATAAAAAAGGCTTCTGAAAGTGCAGAATAATGGCATGGATGGAAAAGAATATTCAAAATATTCTAAAGTGTATCAAGTAAGGAATGATTGCAGATGACCTCAAGAATTGGATAAGTGGTAGCTAATAAAGCTTACTAAAAAAATATGTGTGGGAATGTTTATATCTCCAGGATCTTAGGATGTTACACATGTATACCAAAGCTAACATAGTTAGGATGGGTGAAGCACATGTGTTCCAGTACATTGCTGGGCTTTCCAAATGCAAAACATCTCTCCTGCTGGATCGTCTAGAACTTCCTTATTTATCAGTTGATAATTGCATCTTAAGGACTTGTTATATCTTGAAAAGCTTGAATTTCTGAAGCTGTTTAGTTGTTCCAAGTAGTGTGTGTTCTGTGTCCTCTTCCCATTGTAAATTGCCATCTCAGGCAGGACTTGGTGATAAAATAAGCAAAAATGGATTCCTGCTGGGCATTTAGATAGGAAAGGTATTAGAAGCATAAAACTAAAATTGCTGCCCTTGTTTCTTAGATAGTGTCTCAGAAGGAAGCTAGCTTTCTTCTTTAAGAAAAGATGGAAGGGTCAGTGGCCTCTCTCCCTTAAGAAATCAAGCAATGCTTGTCACAGGAAAAGTGATGCTGTGCATGCCACTTCATTGCCTTTCACTCTTACAGAGTGATAAGGTTTTCCCCAGTTACCAAACAGCTATATTTTGCCAGTCTGTCCCCAGAAATGGAACCAGTAAAACTGTTAGTTTGGGACAAAGTGTTAGTATTATGAACACATGTGCCTTATGTCTGTAATATATCACCTGTTGTGTAATGCTTTTCACACCACTTGGCTTTCACACAGCAAAGGAAAACAGTAAATGAAGAAAGAGAGGATATAAGTTTTCCCCTATTTCACCAATGAATTCATAGCCCTTTCAGTTGTTAGATTTGAGGAAGTCAGTTTTGTGGGTTTAGGGTCACTAATGCGCTTCACCTCTCCAGCTTACAAGTGGCTTATCACTTAATCAGTTTGCATTTTGATGCAGGGCACATGGACCAGATGCAGTACTGATGGCAGAAGGCAACCGTCCTGCTGAGCTGACCCAATCCCAGATGCTACATATTGCTCAGCAAATTGCAGCTGGTATGGTTTACCTGGCGTCACAGCACTTCGTGCATCGGGACCTTGCTACCCGCAATTGTCTGGTTGGTGAGAACCTGCTGGTGAAGATTGGGGATTTTGGGATGTCTAGAGATGTGTACAGCACAGACTACTATAGGGTAAGTGAACTGCTGTAATGGCTTAAACCTAGAACTTGTTCAGTCATTTACCACATTCATATTACTGATTCTGCTATCACACCTGACCATCTGCCTGTTGGGTAGTTTACAGACTGGTATATAGAGAATGTCACTATGAATTCCAAAGTTTTGGTAAATGTCAACAAAATAATCAGAGTAAGATTGGCATGCCTTGTTGTGTATATATGTTGGCTTTACATACTAATAGTAAATCACGGAAAGCTCTTTTTCTCTGGGTAGAAATGTTTTGCATATTTGCTTAGCTTTCATGAAGAAACAGCAGCAGAGCAGATAAAAAGGAAGAGTGGGCAATCAAATTTGGCCCAACACTTGGGAGTTTTTAAAATATGTTCTTATATATTGCTAAGAAAAATGGAAATGGTAACATTCAGGTATTTTATGTTTCAGTTTACTATAGGTGTAAATACTGGACAGCAGCACTGGACCAGTTATTTTAATCCATAAGAGATTTGGTGAGAAACTGCTATATAGTCAGCACCTGAAAGGCTTTCAGGAAGTTTTTATTGCCTTAAGCCAAGTCCTTAGTCCTTATTATGCTTATGGTTGCAGAATTGTTTTGTTATGGGTACAAATAGACTATTGAACTTCTTCATTCCGCCTCAGGCCATTTTTCCTGAGCTTGGTTGCCCTAAAAAGATCTATGAAGTTTGCAAAGGACTTCTAGGATCTCTAGGATGACAGGAATGTGTGCATTAGTTACTGGTTTTGGTGTTGTCTTTGTACAATGCAGCAAGTCATGTAGTTGAGAGCATTTGCTGTTTGCTGCCACATTTGTAATTTCATAATTGGAACTGAAGCTATCAGGTGTTTATGACTTGAAGAAGGTAATCTGTGCCCAAAGTTTTTATACACCCCAGAGTTTATCCTGTTAGATCTTGTGTTACACTTGGCATCTTTATGCACATTTTCTGTATCTGCCTCCCATGTGACCTGTTGCCAGTGAATTCCTTATTGCTAAAATGGAGGCTTCTTCCTTGGCCCCCCAGGTTGGGCTGCTGTGTGCATAAAGGTGAGTGTCACTTTGGTGTCAGTACTAGTAGGATGCCTGGAGAGAGATTGTCCAGATGAGGCTGGACAAGGCAGAGTAAGCTGTACACAAGAGTTATTTTTGAATGTTATTTCACTTAACAGCTGAGGAGAAGTAACTGTTTCTGCTATTCTTTGTCTTTTCTTTCAAAAGGCAAACCTAGTATTTAGTAAGCATATGAGACAGGCTCCTCTGGCATTTTGTTATTTTGGAAACTTGGCACTTCAAGCTATTTGGTCAATGTAATACAAGTATGACTGCACTTCAGAACTTGGAAAAGTACATAGAATAGTAAACACTGCCTCCCTCTGTGT
This sequence comes from Agapornis canus, assembly GCA_036873685.1. Taxonomy (NCBI): domain Eukaryota; kingdom Metazoa; phylum Chordata; class Aves; order Psittaciformes; family Psittacidae; genus Agapornis; species Agapornis canus. The sequence continues at coordinate 5,934 of JBAFWW010066306.1, read as the reverse complement.
TTGCAAGGACACCAGTGAGCACCAATGGCCAGGGTTTCTTGATTTTGCAGCTGAAGTATGAGCAATACTTACTGGGACAGGTGGTGTGTCTCTTTTCTGTACTTCATAGAGGATGGATATGTTTATGGTGTTTGTCATTACACTAAGAGTGAATGTCTGTGCATAACAGTAAGTGTTTGCAAAGGCCTTGCAGTCAGTAGCAACATTTTTGAACAATAAATGCTCTGCTTACTTTTGGCAAGAATTAGTAATCCCCTGCTGCAGGAAAAACTACCTGCAAAATGGGATGAAGATAAGTAATCATATCGTCTTCCTGGGGATGACAGAGGCACAGCACATGCATATCACAGTATACTGACTTTGGCATCATCTTACCTGCTCATGTACCTCTGGTTTTAATCACCGAGTCTTAATACATGAGCACTGAAGCAAAGCTTCTACCCAGTGAAGCACAAATCTAGGATAAGACCCATAACCTGGAGAAAGCAGGGGTTGATCAAAGAAAATTTTGCATAACCTGGGTAGTCTTGAGCACCTCTCAAAGGACCTAATTCAGAGGGTATACTGCATTTCTCCCTGCCTCATGCACAGAATCGTTCTCTTCTTCTACCACTTTTTTTTTTTTGAGGCCAGTGTGAAAAGGGAGATGTGGGAACAAATAAGGCAGGAAAGGTAAGTTTAGAAAGGTGTTAGTAAAAGACAAGTGCGAATGAAGGTAGAAAGAGGTTGACAAGAGTAAGAAGGGATGAATGAACATGTAAAGTAGCATGGGTCCATCCAAAATGATGGTGTAAGCTTGCAGCATGATGGATAGGTATAAAGTTGAGTAGCCACTTACTCTGCAGAGCAAGAAAAAAAATGAAGGACTGTTTCTCTGGCCCCTTATGTTCAGGTGCAGAGGAGGGACAGAGCCACAGCCTACTGTGATACCGTATTTCACAGTGATAAAAGTTGGAAGTTAACAGTTGAGCCTGTGAGGTTTTGGCCTGCCATGCTTGAGCCATATGTGGGCTGATCAGAAGCTGGTCATGAAACAGTCAAAGCTATGATGACTTTCCAGGCAGTTGCCTGGAGAATTATATTCATGACAGGCCTAAGTAATGAAACTGTCAACAATGACACTGGGATGGCACTGACCTACCATATCTAATTGTTTATCACAGGCTAAGTCTTTTTAACTGCTCAGGCTTAATCACATACATAGAAGCAATTCTTCTCCAGCCTTGACAGCTTTATCTGATGCTTCTTGGAAAGCTTTCCAACACACAGCTCCCAAAAGCTCTGCAAGAAATGGTTCAGCATTTGTGTTTATTAATACTCTAGAGTCAGCTTTTTGGGATCCTACCACCCTATCAGGATGTTAGATTTGCCCAATATGATTATTTATAGCTGGCTTCTGTAATATAACGATGATCCCCAGTACTTGTTCACTGTTAGATTGTTAATGACATTCTGCATTGAATCAGCTCAGTTGTTAAGTGATGCCTCAGGGAGGATGGGGGAGAGAAATAACCCTTGGGCTGAGAATACATGTGTTGTGTGGCCCTGATTGCACAAGCTTTCCTTTTACTCCTCCGTTCTTTTTTCCTTTCTTTTTAATCAGGCAGGAATCTTGTGGGTGGGGGGAGCCCTGTTGTACTTGTTAGTATTCAGTGTAACAGCAATAATTTTCACTAGACGGACTAGGTAAGCATAGAGACATGAAGAATCTGCATGACTTTTCTTACCCAGCACTTCTGTCCACCCGAGGTGAAAGTAAAACAACTGTTGAGTAATTAGTTTGGTCGTTGTGCCAAACAGCTTCAGCAACACTGCAGTTCTTGTAGCACAGTGGCTCATTTCACAAAGTTATATACTCGCAGAGCTTAGGTCTCAGGTTCATTAAGGGCTTTTATTTGTTTTGTTGATGTCTGTTTTATGCTGTTTGGAATCCCAGCCTGTTCAGGTCAGGGTTTCCCATCTTTCCCTCTCATGCTCAAGTAGTGTGACTCAGCAGCAGCTTTTAATGGATTAAAGTATTGACACTGAAGCAGGGGAACCACTGCTTTGCTAATGTTTGTTTTTGCACTCAGAGCTAGTATATTAATCCTTTTTTAGGGTTTCAGTTCAGGTTTGCAAGTAGTTGCTTAGTGCCTGGACTTGACATACTTTTCTGCATTACTTTATAGTAAGCAAAGAGCTTAAAAGGAGAAAAGGAAAAAGAAAACAAATGAACAACCCCTCCAGAAAAGGAAGGTTATCTTATCCAAGTAACTGGAAAAACTTCACAGGGATTTGCTTTAAATATCCAGCCTGGTCAGCCAGCCACAGGCTTGGGCCAAGATTTTGGATGAAACTCTGATCTCACTGGAGAAAGCAAGAGCTTTGCCATTAACTTCATTAGAACCAGAATTTCACCCTTCATATTTATCCAGTGCAGGATAGAGACTCTGTTTCTGATTTAGATTTATGGATCTCAATTGTGTAATCCCTTTTTAGCTATTGTATAACTTACTTCCCTTTATGCAACAGTATGAGGAACAGTGGAGAGAATAAGGACTCCTTTCCTCTGTTTGTACAAACTGTGCAAGAAACAGTCAAAAGACTAGGGCTGTTTGTCAGGTTTCCATCTTCCTTTAGGCCCAGCTCACCACAAAGAGACAGATTCCTGTCACAAATCACTTTCCTCCACTTCTGGCATGGGTGGAGCAGCAGACCAAGAGGATGTGTTTCATTATAAAGTCCAGTGACACAGCTTCTTTATAAAATTCTGTACCATGTACATTTTTTACCATGTTTTGCTATTAAAATAAAGCATAGCATGTAGGATTGGAAGAAGCAACATAGGTTAGTAAGCCCAAGCCTTGCAGGATGCCACACAGTAGGTTGAGAGTGGGAGGATCTACAAGAACCTCAGACCTCCTCAATCTACATGGAAACCCCCAATACTCTTAATACTTTAGCACCTTCTATGTAAGGCACCAAACCCCATAAATATTCCAGTCTGCCAGGAAAAAAGAGATGTCTAGGGTATCAACAGTATCCTAAGCCTCTAAAGAGAAATCATGTTTGACAAAAATTCGTGAGAGATCTTAGGAAGTTAGTCGCATCTGACACACAACAGTAGGTGGCTGAAATCCCCATCAATCCATCTTGGTGCGAATTACCTTCTGAGCTGGCAAACTTTATAATGGTTTGAGTGATTGAGCCAGCCGGTGGCATTACTGGCATTTGGTGACGCTACTCAGAGCACCTTTGGCCCTGTCACCTGTCCACGGTGCCTCGGAGCAGTGTGGAAACTGAAGCTGACCGGAGCCAAATCCTACAGCAAGAGAGTAAACAAAACCACAGATGACCAACGCAAGTTCTGAAGAAAGACTTTAGTTAGATAAATTAACACAGAGCAGCCTGCAAAATGTTGACAGGCTTCTTCAAAGATGTCTCTCAGGTATACCACCAAATTGGATAGCAGTCTTGTGCCTCTGAAACTTGCATTTCTAATTCCTGGATCACTCCTATCCTACCACACAGCCCTTTTCATCAGAGTGGGTGTTGAAAACAAGTAGGATGCTACTGCCAGAGCTCTCCCTGGAAGGCTGCTCCACAAGTTTGCAGTCCTAATGGCTGCAAATTTTCTCTTTTATCTGCAACCTGAGTTAACTCACTGGCCAATGTACACCTACCTGATCACGTTATTATCCTTCCTTCCCAGCTTCTACCTCCCAGGTGTATTTAGAAAAAGTACTCCTGTTCCCTTCCAACTGTTTTGGAGGGTTAAAAGGCATGCTGCCAGAAGGAAAGGTTCTTCATTTCTTTTCTCCTCATGTTAGCCTTCTCTCAGGACTTTAAGTGTGTGAAACAGCAGTTTCAGTGTCTTTCTGGTACAGACATCAGTAGGACTGTTAGCAGTGTTTTCCAAATGAGATTTTGCCCACTGTTGGATCAGAGGTACCTCCCAGCCTGTAATGAAACATGCTGCATCGTACATCCTAGACTCATACAGCCTGTCACTGGCACACAGTCACTGTACTGTCCAACAGTGCCCTGGGCCACTCTCATCTTCTACTCCTTGCAAATGAAGAACATCCCCTTTTTTCTTGCAGTTTTTGGTTTCAGTCTTTAAGTGGATTATTTTGCAATTCATACTGGCACATTTTGTACCTCTAGTGGCTAAAAAACACTGTTGTTTCTCTTATTTTTAGCTTTTTTGGGGGCAGCATTTTAATTTATTTATTTATTTATTTTATTAAAATTCAGATCTTGTCTAGTTCGGTGATGAGTAAAGGAACTGAAGAAATAGAATCATGGTTCCAAAAGTAAACAACTGAGGGGGTGAGAAAGAATTGCAAGGAAGTCTCCGAGATTTTTGTGGCTTTGTTTCTTAACGTTTTGTTTCTTGTTCGCTTCTTTAATGTTACTGCTAAGTGAGTATTTTGGGAAAAAATATCTTTTTAAAACATAGAATTCCCATGTGCTTTCAGTTAAGATGTGAGAAGTTATTACACTTCTTAGCCTCCCAGGAAGACTTCCAAAAAACCTGAGGATTACACAATTCACTATTCCAGGCCAATTTTAAAAATACCCAGCTTTCAGACCTTATGCTACATAAAAAGGTCACAATACTGTTTGAGAAACCATTTTTACTCTTGGGAGTATTATAGTCCTTCAGTAAACAGTCCCAACTCTGCTCTCCATTGTTGCTTAACAAAGTCAGAGTAGCAGTTTGAACACAGTGAAATAACATTGGTATTAGAGTACTGAAATGGCATAGCGGCTTGCCCTCTGGGCATAGTCCTTCCTTCATGTGTGAGCCTAATACTGGAGAATGTTTTACTTCTGGCAACTGCATTAATACACTTTTCTGGTGACTTTCATTTGCTAAAAGATAGTGCTAGTAAAATAATCAACAGAGAGTGATCTTGCTTAAGCTATTTCCAGTACTGAATGCCTGTTTGCAAAGGGAATTAATGCATGACAGCAAGAAGCTAAAAAAAGAAAATGCTGGTTTATTATTATTTGGGCTGTAACTAGCTGGGCAAGCATAGCGAAACAAATGTTTACAGTGCTGGAACAAGTGTCTGTCTATTCTAAAAGGGCAATAGCAGCAAACACCTGCAGGTCTCAGCTGTCACTACAGAGATGAATACCTGTGTGTGGGAGTTTGGAGGAGGTTGCACTAAAGAAAACAAGAAAGAGTTACTGAGAAGTCAAGCAGCTTGTCAAGGCATCCTCGTAGGTGTGTGTATTGAATTGTCACAGTTTGAAGGCACAGTTTGAAGGCTTTTTATTAGCAGCTATTTTTGCATCCATTGTTCAAAAGGAAGTTATCTGCTTCCCTACATGGACTTCTCGGCTTTCCTCCTTCGTCAGAGGCTCATTGCATCATGTGTAGTGCTGGGGAGGACAGAGGGTTCCAGCAGCCCTGGGGACGTGCACAGATGATTTCATGCAACTGGAAACAATATGGGAAATAATGGGCCAGCTAGAAAGATCTGAATTAGCTGCCTTGAAGTCAGTACACTAACTCTGAATTGAAAGTAACATAATCACATGCAGAATTAGGTCTAATGATTCTAGAGGGCTTTTAGGAGCTTCCTAAAGGTCAGCACAGTGTCAGTGTTTAAAAACTTGTAGGCACTGGGACATGGCATTATCCTGATGATGGAGGATTAGCAACATGGCTTGCTGCCTGTTACTATTTACCCTTGCCAGAGTATACTCTGTTGTGTGCATGAAGCATGCTCTTTCCTCATCTCTTACTTAACACATCCCTGACTGATGGTGTTTTGTCTGGAACTGGTTTTCTGACCTGATTGGTTCTACACAGAGACCAAATTCAGCTTTGTCTCAAGCATCTACAGCCCATCATTTTTCACATGGTTATAGATATTGTCACTTTCCAAGTGAAATTTTCTTATCATTAAATCATAGAATGGTTAGGGCTGGAAAGGCCTT